>CM076571.1:483998123-484238950 GCA_034641835.2 Pinus albicaulis
TTCAACTTCTTCCACCATCCCTGCTCTTAAGGAGTACTGAGCCTCCCTCTTTTTATCATAAAAATGTGTAATAATAAATAAATTTTGTTCGCAGATGGAGGATAGGGGGTCTCATTACGAGCCAGCCTACCATGTTCATAAGGCTGTAACAAAGTGACATTCCCATTATGGCCACCACACCGGGGTTATGATCCATTGGATAGCCCAATTATCCTTGGAACAGGAGGTCTCATCACGAGCCGGCCTGATCACTTTTGCTACATCCCAGTGAATGGCAGTGTGGTTATCGGGTTACCACGCCAGCACATTGATCTCTTCTGTAGAACAACAATGTAACTCTCTAGTTATAAATTGAGGATTCTGGCTCATATGGGTTAAAAAGCAACCCCGCCGAGGCTATGGACGCCTGCTGGCAGCAGCGGCTCTGCTTATGGTATTGAAGTTATATCTTATCGTCAATTATTACTATAATACCCTTTTCTTATTTTTTCTTTTTATCAGAGAAGTTATTTCCTTACTTTTTTTCCCTATTTTGAACCTTTATGCATGAGAAATTGTTTTATGATCAATCGCATCATTTTCAGCTAGCATACTATCAGTAAGGCATCTTTTTGGCATATTGTTGTTCTTTTTCTCTTTTTCATCACCTATCATCAATTCAAAGCGTCCTATCTCTTATTCATAACTATCTTTACACACTCTGCTCTCATTATAATCATAACTCTCGTTGTCCTATCATTGATATGTGTACTCTGTTTCATTTACTGATATATTGTTCATTCCCGTGCCTTGCCGTCAGCACAACACCTCTCATATGCTTTATGGTCATGGAATTCCTTTTTCAATTGGAGGGGGGAATGTATGCATTATGGGATTGCACGCGATATGATTACTGCACTCTGCCATCACTTGTTGATTTGCCAAAATATTAGTATTGCATGTACACATAAGTTTTTCTGATTGAAATTTTTGCATGCATCTTATCTATTGCTTACACTATGGATTCAAGAACATTGTATGCCAAATAGTGTTTGGTTTGTAGGAAAACAACAAGTATGGGCAGAATTCTATTCATAGCATGACCACACTATTGCACTTAACAGAAGAAACTCGCGAACGTGAACAATTCTTCAGACATGATGTGCTTACCTGGATTCCACCTTTTGCATCACTTTCAGCACCAACTCTGCCTACATCAGCTTCAACAACTGCCAGTCCATATATGTCATTCCACATTTTTGGAGGTAAAACTTGAGGTAAAATCGCATAATTTTCTGATTTATTATGAATTTAGGAGAATTTCATAAAAATCCATTTTGAGCATCATTTATCATCCTTCAGTCCACATCTATACCACTTCCTATTTTTCAGCGGGATATCATTTTCGAGTATGGGGGAGTGTTCCTTTCATTCATTTCTTTCTTATGACTATGCCATTCATATTCTTTATCCTCCATTGCTATTCTTATTCCTTCTCAACACCTCCATTATTCCATGTTGTTTTACACCAAGCATAGAATTCAACAGATGGTAGCAACCACCTCTATTTGTTTTCTAGCATTGCATGAGGGCATGCTAATTCTTCAGAGAGGGGGAGGAATTGCTACGCATGATGGATGTTTTCAATTTTCTTTCTCATTTAAGGCATACAATTTCATTTTTACACAATGCAGAAATTGATTTCCATAATATTTTTAAAACTATGAACTCAATTCTTGTGGTTTTTGGAAAATGCAGACGTATCATTAATACAAACCCAGACAATTTCAAGATAAATTGGTTCATAAAATTTCGGAAATCATGCACTCTCACCTACAGCCATTTTGTTTATATCTCATGATCCGTGCATCAAAACGATCTGATTTTTGAATCATAAAGGCATTCATATATTATAAATTTACTTGCCAAATTTCAACAAAAGTTGGTTTGTAGTTTTTGAGAAAATGGTTAATGAAGTTCGTTGTTACTTATACCATATTTTGCTGCAACTTCATACATATAGTTGAATGTCAATATAAAAATTGTTATGCCTTCATCAAGATTACTAAAAGTGAATATTCATTAATTAAGGAAGAATTCATTTGTTCTATCCATTTCATGATCTAAGATGAACATATTTTTTATTGCTTGGTTAAAACATGGGTTTTTGTCTTTGGGTTGCATGAGGACATGCAATATATTCAGGTTTTCATTGCATGAGGACATGCAACATATTGAGTGTGGGGGTATGTTGGGCCGTTAATATGCCATTATTATTATCACTTGTGAACGCTTATTCCACCCATTTCTCCCATTCTTCATTACGTCATTTATTATAATTTATTATTTAAATCCATTTTATAAATGATTTATGCTCTTATGGATGAATATTATTTATCTTCCTTTATTTCTAATAAATTGATGATTATGAATTATTTTATCAATGATAGTTTTAATAAGTTGTTTATAACATTATTCACCATTTTTAGCCTCCAAGGTAATTTCCAGATTGAAGATTTGATCATTAAAAGTGCCAACTCAGAAATGCGCTGGAATAAGGAGTGACAGTTTTGCGGTTGAGATTCTGAGCAAATGAAGACGAATCTGGAAAATCTGGAACATGGGTTTTGTTCAGAACGGACCCAATTAACTTTAATAAAGAACGGTTTGCCCAAATTCGGCTTGTACTGAGAGAAACGCAGGGTTCTTTGAGCACGATTTTCTCAGATCTGTGGTTGCGGCCGTCCTCCAAATCTCAGCTGCAAAGCCAAATTCGCCTTGTTCTTGTTGATCAAATGGTTAGAAGCAATCCAATTTTGTAATGTAAATCATGCTGTACTTATCTTTATTGTAACTTCTCTCTGATCTCTCTCTATTTAAATGAAAACAAAGATCAGAGATGGGGATGATTGAGGATGGAGAGACTTTTCTTATTGTAATTTGCAGAATTGTGCATCGGCTCTTGTTAAGAGAGTGTGAGCTGTTTGTAAACATTATTAATGTCTGATTAATAAAAGAGTTCACTGTTGTTCCATTTCTCAAGCGCTGGAGTAAAGCACAGCAACGCTTCACCGGTGGTTGAGGGCCCGGCCCTGGTGGAGCGATCTGCTGTTGGTATTTCTATTAGTTTATTTCCGTTGTGTGAAGTTCATTTATTACAATTAAAGAATTGAGTTATTGCTAATTGGATCAAATACAGAGTCATTGTTATTCCATTCTTTACAAGAAGCATGATTCATGATTCAATTGTTATAAAATGTTGTTTTTCTGTATCTAATTCCAGTTGTTGTTCCTTTTGTTTATGAATAACGATCGTTGATTATTGCGTGGCTGTCGACAGGATTAAAGAGTAGAAATCTAGTTTGCTTGGTTATGAATTGAATTCACTGCTTATTTTACGATGCTATTCAATTCCTGTTCATTGCTTTTAGATTGTTGTTCCTTTCCAATTTGTGTTTTAGATTTCATTTCCTTTGAGTTGTTTTCACTTGCTTTGAGATCTCTAAACTGTAGAGGGCAGAGCTAATCATTCCAAGCCCCCAGATTTGGTCATCTCACATCAATTTTTAGGGGAAAGAGTTATTACTACTACATCCCTAATCGATGTCTAGCAAGGTTGCTGTAGTGTAGTCTTTACATTTCTGTCATTTGTAATTAGATTTCTTTTCAAGCAGATTTCCTTTCAAGCATTTATTATTTCTGCATTTATATTTCTATACTACATCTTCACAAACATTACTCTTGAGTAAATAGCCGCCTCAGACTGAGTACACTCTTGAAACAAAAAGTCGTCCCTGGGTTGACAATTAATGTGAGGTAATTAGGAGTTACAAAGACACCTTTTTATCGCTCCACAAGCTAGTTGATAAATTTCCTTTGAGAGAAATAAATGACCACGTCTATAGTAATACACTTAGATTATCAATTGAATGTAGCTCAAGCGGCTGATAAGAAAAGTTGTTTCCCTCCCCGACCAAGTTCAAATCCCACTTTGTGAAATTTTTTCTCTTCATGAGCTGAATGTTGTTGAGATGTTATCTGGCCTTGAGCCCTGAAGAATCCAATTTACCTTATGTACCAAGATAAGGGGAAATTCCATGTGAGTTTCCCCAAAAGACGCATTACAGTGAATAAAAGTACCATATTTAGATCTATACTCCACAAATCTAAAACAATTCTAAGACAAATGAGAATATGCCACCTATTACTCTACTTATATACCAGACAAATGTACAAATGCTTCCCAAAGCCCAAGGGGTTAGCTCAAACTTTTGCCATTGATGTTGCTAGGCATTTGTCTAGTTCAGTGTCAGCAGGTGCCTCCTTTGAATCCTCTAGGGTGAGGCACACTAGTCTACACTGATAGGTTTATTAGGGGTGTTATCCATGATTGTGAAGAAGCTTCCCTTGGGTTTCCCACAAGGTTTTCCTTGGAAAAAAGAAGTACAATTCCTAAAATGGCTCCTAAATCTATCTATTTTTGTGGGACTTTCAAGTTGGCTAGATTCTAAATAAAATGTATTCAGCAAAAGGTGGAGAAATGGGTGTATATTTATTATTTGAGAATCATTACAAAATCATAACAATTGAGAGCCAAAAAACTATAGGTAGAAGTACATAGAATCCTTCTACAAAAAAACATAAAACATGAAGTTATATATATTATGATAAAAAAATAAATAAAATGCAGTTAGAGACTAGCATTACACTTGGAATCTACCATTTATTTCCATACATAAAATAGAATTCAGAGACTGACAAGAGTAGAAAATGCACCTTGCAATCCTGTTCCTCGGCAAAATACTCTCTATTAACATCACTCCTTGGAATAGCCTCATTGGATTTAATGGTTAAGGCTGTATCTCGAACTTGGACTGGAAATCCATATTCAAGATCAAGCAGACACACCTGACAAACGTTTTTGAGTTACAACATGTTTGGTAAACCTCTGTTTTCTTGTAACTTGCATCATGGCCTGGTCTCCACCTGAAAACTGTAAATGGTCTGGTGCAAATTTTACACTCTTTGTCAAAATTTTCTTTCATCTGCACCCAAAAGAAGAATTAATTTAAACTCAATTCAATGACATATGTCAATTCTTTTATAAGCCATATATAAATATACATTCCCTATAGTAAACAAATGATAAAATTTGAAATAAGAAAAAATCATGCATAAGAAATAAGTAATGATACAATAAAATAACTAAAAAATTTCAAATTTGATCTCTATTATGTTTTAAGTAATGATACAATAAAATAACTAGAGAAATAAGACAGGATACTACCTCTCAAAGTCTATCTCTCTAATATTTCAAACTTGCCTACTGTGTTGTTCCTACAGACAGTACATCATAGAGTTGTAAACAACAACAACTTCCAAAATTTTAAAAAATTTAGATCATCCTTCTTCACCACGTTCTCATGTTTTGATTTGAACATTAAAGTGAGCTAGCAGCCTAGAAGAGTAACTAGCATGGTAAATGATCTCAACTCAACTAAGCTATTGTGCACCAGATGCTGGAATACAATCATACCCTGACATTAATGCAAACCACATAAAACATTAGAGTTGCGAATAAAAGGGAATGCTTCACTAAGAAGTAATGTGATATCTCACGTGTCAGTGACACTTAGAATTGATGTATAATATCACACTCAACTCTAAAGGAAACAAACTCCCTAGAAGAGAAAGTGAACATAAAAGGATGGTTTTTAATTGGGGGATTTTTTAATAACTGACCCGACATGCATGCCTTCTTCAATATCAGTAGGGGAGACTTTATCACCCGGTCCAACCACAAAATGCATTCCCAAGAGAAGGATAGTTAATAACACCAATTATAATGAGTTGAAAAATAACTCTTGGTATAATAATTAAGTATAATTGACATAGGGATGGTCAACATAAAGGGTCAATAACAACTATAGATCACCAAATGATGTTTAAACATTCCTTTAACAATTTTTGACATCGCACAAACATGAGTTGGAAACATTGACTAATGAGCACCGCGTGATATCAATCAACAATGATAAAGAAATTGATGTACACTACATAGTGACTATAAGATTATCCATATAGAGGAATAGAATGACTTATATGTATTGTACAACTCCAAAAAACTAAAACCCAATTATAAGGTATTGATTAAAAAAGGAGAAACATTAAGGGTGATGTGATCGATATTGGCATTTTTATTGACAGAGTGATCAAAGTAATTACCCTCCCATCCCTTTTTAGTTTTTGGTATCTCCTTCATGGTTTATAAAACACAAAATAGAATAAAATTAATCTTTACAGTTTATTTTTTCTTTACATTAGTGAACCCCCACAAAAAAAGGGATACTCGATTTGAGTGTCTTCTTCCTTGTTTAATGATGTGAAAGGCGAGATAATGGTATGCTTGGTATGAGGTGTTTTCCTCATGAGTTTTTAATGAGCCTAAAAAATATAAAAGTATTCTTAGAACCCTTCACATATTAATGAGCATGAGAATAATAGAAAGTGAGATTCCTTGAAGAAATCACTAATATAAAGGGTAAAAACTTATTTCAAACTAACAAAACCATTGTAAGTAAATACAATTAGATATGTTATTAGGATTTTGTATAGTTGTTACGGGTTTTTGCTTACACAGTCAGATACTTGGGTCCCCCTTGCACTTTGGGAAGCCTCTATGAGCCATAGTATTATTCCTACATCCTTCGGTGGTGCCCATAACCCTACACCTTTTCCTCTCCAACTTTAAATTCATTTACGCTCAGCCATACCTGGTGTTTACACCATTGAAGCTCCTTCCTGCTGGACATGGCTATATCCATTTGAATTCTTCACCTTTGTGCATACCCATACTTGATTAATCCCCTGCTTGACAACTCCAATGCCACGACAAAGAGCCAAATCCTATTGAGGGTCCTCTTATTAAGTAGAAGAGAGTGCTCAAGGCACACTTCAAGCTCATAGGGAAGCACGAAGATATCATTCCCAAAGCCCTGCTCCTATACAATAGGAAATAAACTATGTCGATATTGAATTTCATGTTCAACATGATGACCAAGTTCTTGAGGAGGTCTTCGCCTCTAGGGTTGAGTGGGTGATTGATTCAGGCCATACTTTAGGGCGCCAAAAATAATATCTATGTATAATCGAGCTATACTAGAACATGAAATCGCTCCCCAAAAATGTCTTACTAGAGCATAATGAAGCTCGCAAGGAGATATTATTATAGATTTATGAACTACAAATGGAGAACAAGGATCCCAATTTGCAACACTGTGACATCTATACCAAGTTGGCCCTTCAAATTTAATAGATGGGACAGAGAACAAAGTCGAGAACTAAATAGCAATCTTCCTGGGGGTTGCATGGTAATAGAATGGCCTGCCACTGTTCATGCCATGGACAATGAAACTAAGAACTTGTTGTGAAAAATTGTGCCCAGATTGAGCATACAGTGTTTAAGTATTGGCATGAAGGATTAAGTCCTTAATGAGATCACAACTTTGTCATTATGAATAAACCTGCAAATCACAGTATAAGACATTAAAGCCTATGAATCCAAGAACTGAATACTGCTGCTCAAAAGAGCTTATTCTACTATAAACTACTTCTTAATAGAGCTTATTCATTTCCTATCCTGATGTAGCATGTGCCAAAATAACGCTCCCAGTTAAAATTAGTGAATTAATGTAGCCACCTCATGGATACAATGGTCCTTTCCTCTGTACTTAGTCATCATGCAAAACTAGGAAACCTCGAAACCAAAATGTTTGCAGGATGAAATATTGTCATTTCTAGGCTACAATAGAACCTGGGTACTTGTAAATGAAAATTTTCATCAATTTTGATGCAACAGTGGACATGATCTGCCACAAGATATGTGTAGTTGTCTTGAAAAGGATTGTTGTGAAGTCTTTCAAACCACATACTGCCCCATTTTCTTGAAACTCCCATTTTTCCATCACATGATAGCACATAATATTGTCCAAATGATTGTTGTTAAAGGTCTGTATTAGATAGATGAAAACTTGTCACAAGGGAGGCATGATTTGCAATTCTGTCTTTTAAGGAATATTGATTCCATAGTCTTCCATAACCATTATTAGGCCACCACAAGTGCTAGTAATGCAACCCATCTGGCAGTTATGCACCTGAGGCTGTAAGTGATAGGCCTATAAATATTTGGGGAATGCAATCCACTATCATAGCTACAGAGTTTCCCCTGAGAGATCATATCCAAATTTTTACAGGAAAACAGTTATGAAGCAGTAATATGTAGTGTAGAGCACTCCTTACTGCTTATTATGGATTAGCAAGGCCACCAGACCAAATTATTCCAACCCTAGGTCACTGACTATACTATTTCTTATGTTTCAGTAGGGGTAATGTCTTCCTGGTGTTCTAGGATTTCTTCTGCCCTTGTTTTTTTGGAGTAGCAGGGGTTTGGGTGGTGGTAGGAATGTATCATGTCCTCTTCTTTCCTGGATGTTAGGTCCCTATATGACTAGTATACTCCCTTATTATTGTTAGTGTAAACCCCTTATTGTTATTATTGTACCCTTGTAACCCCCATTTTGTTATTATTGTGCCCTTAAATTATTATGGTTAGGTCGGCTAGGATTACATTGTGGCCCACTAGGATTACATTATGGCCCCATGGACTCCTATATATAGAAAGGAGGTTTTGTAAATTGTATCATCCAAGAATTGTTCATTTATGTAATGTATTGGAGGTTTCCCCATCAAAGTGGCTCATTTCTAAGGCGTTGATATCTCTTTTCTTCTATTTTTGGAGCTGGTTACACAACATTTGGTATCAGAGCTTTGGATTCTAGGGTTTCGCTGCTCCAAACAGGTCATCGTGACATTTTCGCTATAACTTTTTTTCTACGAAGTTTTAGAAGCTGAAATTTTTAGGGTGCGAAGCCGAAATCCTGAGGAATATTGTCTAAAAATTTTAGAGCTTGGTTCGCAATAGTTGAAGCAGGCCTATGCGTGAAGTTGGAGTCTTATTCGAGGCTAGTAAACAGGTCATCGTGGAATTTGCGCTATAAATTTTTTTCTACGAAAGTTCGGAATCTAAAATTCATATGGTGAGAAGATGAAATCCTGAGGAAAGTCATCAAAACATTTCAGATCTTGGTTCGAAATATTTTTGGAGATATGATCTGTGGAAGGTAGTGCTTTTTCAGGCTCCTGAATTTCATCTCAAAGAGGTGATCGTGGGAAAATTTCAATAACTCTCTCTCTGGGCATCGGATTGGAGTGTCGTAAAAATTGGTCGCAATTAAACAGACTGTAGTTTCTTGACTATCAATGTCAGAGACAAAGGATGAAACAGTGACACGTGGCAAGTCGTACAAGTTCGCTCTATTAAACCAGTCCATAATTAGGTCATTGTGGGAGATTGGACACAACTTTGTCTTGGAGAATCCAAATCAGGTCAGACCTATGGCATTCAAAAGATAATTCAGAGGGATAATTTAGTGCTGAATTTCAGATATTGAAGATCCGCAATCACAGAGATAATACAATTTCAATATCGAGCTCCTCAAATCAAGTAAAAGGTGTGTATTTTTTTTTCCTGAATTGCATAAGTCTTGTTTGAAGAATCAAGTTGAATTGATTGCAAGGGCATATTGTAGAATAGATATCAATATTGGATTCTAAAATGGCCCCTAAAAAGAATTCAACACCCATTAAGCCTTTAGAAGGCTCTACTATGACTCATGAAGACGAATAATGGCAACATCACATATCAAAATTACAAGAGCAAGTGCAAAAAATTTCGCTCTCGCAAAGAACAAAAAAAAATGAAATGGAAGTTTTGAAGAAAGGCATGGAAACTAAGATGGATGGTTTGAAGGAAGGTGTGGAAGCTAAGGTGAATGGTTTGGAAGCTAAGATGGATGGCATGTAAGTGGGCATGGAAGCTAAGATGGATGACATGGAAGTTAAGATTGATGAAAAAATGAAATACAACATGGAAAACATGAAGAAGGATCTAAAAGTAGACATCAAAGGTTTGGCAAAGTTGATACAAGAAATGTTTCCTAATGGTGAAAAGATAGTAGCGGAAACTCATGATGAGAACAAAATAAATGTTAATCGTGATTTCATAAACTCTACTGTTGGAGGGAAGAACCACCATATTCCAAAAATGGATATGAGGAAGTTTGATGGAAAGGATCCTGTAACATCGATACTACAGATGGAGCAATATTTTGATCTCCATAACGTGCAAAACACACAAAAGGTACGCATTGCAACTTTACATTTAGAACAAAATACATTTGTATGGTATCGATGGCTTTGCTCCTGTAAAAAAAATTGTCACTTGGTCAATTTTTATGGAGGAAATGATAGCACATTATGAGGATACAAAGAGCAACACCTTCTTTAGCCAATTGATAAATCTCAAACAAAAGGGTTTATTGGGGCAGCACATTGAGGACTTCCAAAAATTGAATATAAGGGTAACTGATATTCCAGAGGAACACAGGATTGATCTCTTCATAGGCACTTTAAAGGATAACATTCAACATGAATTTCGCGTTCTGGAACCCGATTCATTGGAGAAGGCATTCAGGTTGGCAAGAAAAGTAGAATGTAAAATTATGGCAACAAGGAAGCCTACCACACAATTCTATAAAGAAGGAAGTGTGGCTACGCCTAGATTTCTACAACCTACAAGGTTGACACCACAACAATTGGAAGAAAAAAGAGCAAAAGGGCTTTGCTACAGTTGTGATAGCAAATACACTAAAGGTCATAAGTGTGCTGAGAAGAAATTATTTTACATAGATTGTGAAAAGGAAGAAGAAAATGAACAAGAAGAGGATATACACCAGGAACCAGCCCTAGAAGAGGAAGAAATGAATCCGACCATATCGTGTAATGCACTGGCAGGAATTACCACTCCTCAAACTCTCAAGATAGAAGGACATATCAAGAAGAAAAGGGTAATAGTGTTGATTGATTCGGGTAGCACCCATAATTTTATTCATTATAAGGTAGCCAAGGAATTAAATTGTTTCCTATACCCAGCACCAGAATGTCAAGTGATGGTTGCAAATGGAGGAACAATAAATTGCTCTGGAAAATGCCATAATATCAAGCTAACCATGGGGGAATATGTATTGACTAGTCCAATGCTTTCCATTCCTATGGGAGGTGCTGATGTTGTACTAGGAGTACAAAGGTTACAATCTTTGGGGACGGTAGCTTTTAATTTTCAAGAACTTTTCTTGAAATTTTTTTCAGAAGGAAAGGAAGTCGAATTACGGGGTATTGAAGGGAAGCCGGGAAGGATAATAAGATCTAATGTCATGACAAAGCTTCTAAAGAAAGAACAACGAGGCGTAATTGCACAATTATGCTCACTAGAAGTTCCGACATCAAAATCATCTATTTCTGCAGATCTCCAACAAGTCTTGGACAATCATTCCAAGGTGTTTGAAACTCCCCAAGGACTCCCACCTATTCGTGATCATGATCATGCTATTCATTTGATTCCAGGAAGTGTTCCTCCAAACATCAGGCCTTATAGATATCCTTACTTCCAAAAGAGCGAAATTGAATGTATGATTGCAGAAATGTTAGAGGCGGGTATAATTCAACCTAGTCATAGTTCTTTCTCTGCTCCTGTAGTATTGGTACACAAGAAGGATGGATCATGGCGAATGTGTCCGGATTATAGGGAGCTCAATAAGCTCACCATTAAAGACAAATTTCCCATTCCTGTGATTGATGAATCATTGGATGAATTACATGGAGCAATTTATTTTACCAAGTTGGATCTTCGTTCAGGATATCATCAAATTAGAATGAAGACTGAAGATATTCCAAAAAAAGCATTTTGAACTCATGAGGGTCATTATGAATTTTTGGTCATGCCTTTTGGCCTTACCAATGCACCTTCTACATTTCAAGGGTTGATGAATTCCATTTCAAACCCTTCCTTAGAAAATTTGTGCTAGTATTTTTTGATGATATACTAATCTACAGCGGGTCTTGGAAGGATCATGTTGAACATGTTGACAGGGTGCTCAAACTATTGCAGGAGAAACAATTATATGCAAAAACATCCAAATGTTTCTTTGGAGTACAAGAGGTAGAATATTTGGGTCATATTGTATCTCACGAGGGTGTTAAAGTAGACCCTAACAAAATTAAAGCCATTAAGGAATGGAAAGTCCCCACAACCATAAAGAAGTTGCGAGGATTTCTCGGGTTAACAGGGTATTATCGCAATTTTGTTAAGAATTATGGGATAATAGTAGCACCTCTAACAACATTATTGAAGAAAGATGCATTTTCATGGACTCCTGAAGAAACTAAGGCTTTTGAACATCTTAAAGAGGCAATGTGCCTAGCGCCTGTCTTAGCTACGCCAGACTTCACAAAAACCTTTATTGTGGAATGTGATGCCTCAGGAAATGGAATTGGTGCTGTTTTAATGCAGGAAGGAAGACCCATTGCTTTTGAAAGTCATCCAATCAAGGGAAAGTATTTACAGAAACCTATTTATGAGAAGGAAATGTTAGCAATACTACATGCACTAAAGAAATGGCGAACTTACCTAATGGGAAGACACTTCAAGGTAAAAACTGATCATGATAGTCTTAAACACTTTTTGGAACAAAGACTATCATCAGAAGAGCAGCAAAAATGGGTCACAAAGATGTTAGGTTATGACTTTGAAATAATCTACAAAAAAGGAAAGCTTAATGTTGTTGCAGATGCACTCTCAAGAAAGAATGAAGAGGTGGAAGCATTGCTTTGTGCCATTTCTATTACCCAACCAGATTGGATAACCGAAGCAAGAGATGAATGGAAGAAGGAAAAAGATGTATGGACACTCATTCAAAAGTTGCAGCAAGATCCTAGTACATCTGATACATTTAGTTGGAAAAATGATTCCTTATGGTACAAAGATCACTTATATATTTGTAAGAATTCCCAACTAAAATAAAAGATTCTTTTGGAATTGCACACTTCTCCTTTAGGAGGACACTCGGAATTTTTAAAAACTTACCACAGGGTGAAGAAAGAATTTTTTTGGGATGGCATTAAATCTGATATTCAAAAGTTTGTTACGGAATGTTTGGTTTTCCAGCAGAATAAAGTTGAGACAATTAAGACCTTGGGACTTCTACAACCTTCATCCATTCCAAGTCAACGTTGGGAGGAGATTTCAATGGATTTTATCACAGGGTTACCTAAGTCCGAAGGAAAGAATGTCATCATGGTGGTAGTTGATAGACTTACCAAGTATGCACACTTTTGTGCATTATCTCATACATTTAAAGCAAGTACAGTTGCTACTACATTTATGGACATAATTCAAAAGCTACACGGAAGCCCAAGGGTTATTGTGAGGGACAGAGATCCCATTTTTACTGGAAATTTTTGGACGGAGTTATTTTCTTGTTTGGGTACTCAATTAGCTCATAGCTCATCTTACATCCTCAATCTGATGGTCAAACTGAGATAGTAAATAAATGTTTGGAAGGATATCTTCTTTGTTTTGTATCTGATAAACAAACACAATGGGTCAAGGGTTACCTCTCTCTGAATGGTGGTATAACACTTCCTTCCATACTGCAGCAAAAATGACCCCATTTATGGCACTTTATGGATATCATCCACCATCCATCACATCATATTTAAGAGGAAATTCGAAGGTTCAAGCAGTGGAAGATCACATCGAGCATCAGCAAGAAGTTCTCCAACTCTTAAAGGATAACCTGAATTTGGCACAAAATCGAATGAAACAACAGGCAGATCAACATCGCAGCGAGAGAAGTTTTGATGTAGAAGATTGGGTATTTTTACGGCTACAACCATACAAACAAATGTCCCTCAAGCAAGCAAAGAAGGATAATAAATTATCGCCAAAGTACTATGGTCCTTACAAGGTGTTGCAAAAGATTGGTACTATTGCATACAAATTGGAGCTTCCTGCTTCTTCGCGAGTACATCCAATTTTCCATGTTTCATGCTTAAAGAAGGTTATAGGTGAAAATCCTCTAGTTCAAACAATATTGCCAGAACTTGATGAGGAAGGAAAAATCATATTGGAACCGGAAGCGGTCACGGAAACAAGAACTCGACAACTACGGAATCGATCAATTTCAGAGTATCTCATCAAGTGGAAGAACTTACCCACTGAAGATTCTACATGGGAGGATGAGAATTTTATACAGAAGCACCCAGAGCTACTCAAGCGTTGAGGACAACACTTTTTTGAAGGAGAGGGGCATTTTAGGTCCCTATATTACTAGTATAGTCCCTTATTGTTGTTAGTGTAACCCCCTTATTGTTATTATTGTACCCTTGTAACTCCCATTTTGTTATTATTGTGCCCTTAAATTATTATTGTTAGGTCGGCTAGGATTACATTGTGGCCCACTAGGATTACATTATGGCCCCATGGACTCCTATATATAGAAAGGAGGTTTTGTAAATTGAATCATCCAAGAATTTTTCATTTATGTAATGTATTGGAGGTTGCCCCCTCGAAGTGGCTCATTTCTAAGGCGTTGCTATCTCTTTTCTTCTTTTGGAGCTGGTTACACAACACTGGAACACAGGGGGGCCTATTTTGATGCCCTCTCATTCTCTAAGTGGTTAGTTTGCTACTAATTATCTCAACATCAATATCACTGTACTTCTATGGTGTAATAGAATTTGTCTCTTCTAGTTCCTTAATATGAATTAGTAGGTACTTTGTAGCCAAGGGATTCATGAAAATATATTCTTCCTCCTTCGCAATTGCAATGGGTGGAGTCACACAAAATTGGGCTCATTTAAGAGTCATTGCAACCATTGGAGTTGCAATGAATTCTTCCCAGGATTTTCTTGCTTTGTTTAGAGCTTGTACCATGAGTAACCTGATAAGGCCATGGTGAGAGATGAAATATCTTGGTATGTTTGATTTTTATGCATGGGCTTCCTTATTTTGCAGGGACTTGAGTAGGAAGTATGACATATTAACATTGTGACAGTGTCTGAGATTGTCAAGGAAACAAATTTTCATATTCCTCTAAACCAAATGAAGCACCTATAATGTCAGTAACCTAGTGAATTGACTATGGCTGAAAGTTTTTACTGAAAATTAAATATTATTTTTATCATTCATTAGATACATAAAGGAACCTCTCAACTGTCTATAAATTCACTACATAGTCTTTTTATAATGTGGCAATGATACCAATGAAGAAATGGTAAGAGGTTACCATGGTTTAATGTAGACTCTCTCACCAAGAGCCTACACGATGTCCTTGAGGCTCAGTTTGGATCATGTCAATATTATTTGTAGCCTAAAAAGTAGAAACCAAAGTTAATAGAAAATTTTGTGAAAATAAATATAATAAACATTATAAATATGCTTAACGAAAAGTATAGATACCTGTGTCATGACTGGAACTTGAGAAGGAATAATCTCTTTAGGCAGCCCTTGATGTGTAGCACTAACCTAAAATTTCCATAATGTTAAGACTCATACCATATAAAATTATGTGACATAAATTCAATTTCAATTTGACGTACAAAAATATAGATAGATAGTAATAAATGTGACACCTATACATGATCATGTCCATGATCTACAGAATGAGGATCATGGGCAAGGCAATTTTGTTCTAAGAATGTTGTAAACTACATAAGTTAAAAAAATATATTGGCCTAATTTTTTGGAGACTAAATGTATATATATACCAAAAAAACATGTTACATGCACTCTAGCTCATCTTCTAAATGTGTATTTTAAAATAGATCAAAACATGCTTGTACATACCTCGCCCATGTTGTCCATTTGTTGTGTAATGGATCGCTCATAGAGGTCTCTACATGAGGATGCATACTCCATAAGCTCATCTCGTTCCATCTCCCTCAACACGTCATATGGAATACTCACAAATGAACGAACTATTGCACTAGATGAAGGTGGGCTTGTCCCTAAGCCGACTTCCACCCCTCCTAAAGTAGTTTCAATATGTTCTTGTATCTTCTCTCTCATTTGTGATGCAACACTGAAGATAAGGGCTAACTCTTCTGCAAGTGTAACTACCCTAGGTGGTTGAGGTGCTAAGCAAGGTGCTAAAGGCCTAAACCCAACATCTCGCATAACATCAGGTCATTCATATGTACGACCTTTTCCATCTCCATAGAATTTGGACCCAGTATCTGTATAGTTAGGGTCCATGTTCTCTCGAAATTAAGCAAACAACATCCTAACAAAATATTCTGGCACCTCATCATTATTTGGGAAATTCCTGTATGCATACAGGAACTTCTCATAAATATAAGGTGAAATATTGGGATCATTGAATCTTGCAATCTTTAGATGTTTTTTTGTCTTTAAACCGCAATTCAAATAGTGACAAGGCCATTTCTTTAGTGACTCTACTTTTAACTTCATTGTAGGAGTGGATACCAATCATTGACGCTCTCCTCCTACGCATCATGTCAAAAAAAATTGGGTTAATGGTCCAACCCCACGATAAGTCTCTATCAAACTCTCCAAATTGTACAAAACAATTTGGAGACAATTTCGACTAGGGGCAGAGAGGTTGCAACTTTGCAATTCATTGCGCAATCTCATGGAATTCTCCCTCATCCCATCAACAATAAGTAAGGAGATGGTGTCTTCCCAAGGCATCTGCTCAGGAATATCACCGAGATGGGTGTAAAGGGGATCATAGCTCGGATTTCGAGCAAACTCATGAACCCTACGACCTATCCCCCTAGGAGGGCGACCACCACCACCTGTAACATGCTAAATTATTGCACATATTAAAAATTAAATAATTTATAAGGAAAATTTGTATTTAAAAAACTTGTCTGGTCATTTGAAAATACCTGGTGGAAAAAATATCTCTTCCTCTTCGCTCATACTAGGATGGTTCCCTTCCGAGGAATGAAAATCTCTAAGACCCACTATACAAAACATTAAATTGTTTTATAACAAAATTACATGAGACACACAATAAGTTTCACATTAAAAATACATCAAAAAATAAATTTTCCATTATATTTTACCTGGAGGAGAAGTATCCAATTGTGGGATGGATGCCACAGGCTGAGATATTGTTCTCCTTTGCCCCTCACCAGCAATAGGGCCAACTCAAACTCCTACATTTGCACCTATGGAGCATAATGTTTTCACATTAAACACATGTCATTTAAGAAAACAAATTCACCTATTCAACATTGAATATAACGTAAATTTTAACATTTTAACTATCAATTGATCTAATGTGTACCTATACCATGTATAATATAATCCTCAGAATGGGCTCTATGAAATTGGGGGCGAATGGGAATAGGTCTATGGGGCTCCTCTTGTTCAATTTCCTCTCTGGGTGCATGATTCATATGAGTGTGTCCACCTGTGCAGGACAAAAAAAATTCACATTAATCAATTTTTCACAACGAACAATAAATATAACCAACTTGAAAACATGACATAACTAAAAAACGAATGTACCTAATAATCCTCATCTGATGGAGGGGTCTCTATAGGGCTAACCTGATGTCATTGTTGCTATAGTATCAAATCAATTTTTTTCCCCTCATAAAAAAATTAGAAAAGAAATTATCAATCGACAGTCATGTCATCAACCAATTGGATAACAGGTACTATAGCTCCAACATTTTCAAGCCAACAAAAATATTATTTATATGGTATAAAAGGTATGGTAAGCATTTTTCAATGTCTGGAATTTTGTTAGAAATCTCATATAAAAAGTTAATTTTAATACATTTTATATCTATTTCATGTATCCTAAAATTTTAGTTATTAACCTCAAAAGTTCCAAATTTGATTTACAATCCTAATTAAAACCTCTCATATTTTCCTTTGCAATAAGTTAAATTATCTCTATGAGGACATGGTTTGTGTCAAAGCACAAGGTCAGAAGGTTGAGGTTACAGGGATGCAAGGATATATAGGAACACGTGCTTAGGTTACAATGACAAGGGTCAAAGGTTACAATTATGCGGCGTTGAGGTGGAGCAAGCTATGGACATTAGCATATGAATGCCAGCCAAGTTTACAAAAACATACACGGACACAGGTTAAGGGTACAGTGACTCACCAAGTTATAGGACCGAGGTTACATGCCATATAAGGATGTAACCAATGTTCCTCTGCTCAACATGGCTTCTCTCTAACTATTGATGATTAAACTAGATTTTCATGTATGTTCATTCATTAAAATTCTTGCTCATATGTTTTTATTGATATTGATCTTATCATTTTATGTTTTCTGTGTTATAATATGTATGTTCGAATGCAATGGCATGTTGAAAAGTATAACTAGGTTGGTCTTCATGTTGACTATGTAATTATATTCTTATGTAAAGAAGAAGTCAAAATAATAAGATGTATTTAAGAGTCATGATCATGAAAGATCTAATCAACAAATATACTCCAAGATCTTGGAAAAATACCATGAAGAGGTGGCTCCCAAAAGATGCACAAAGATAACTTTATAAACGTTGAAATATATATTCTTCATGTTGGCCTATAATTAACCATAATTCGACTCCCTATTGTGTTGACTAGTCAGCCTAAAAGACAGTTAGATTGTCTATATAAATAACCTATCTGTGGCTCATTTGAGGAGGAATTTTTTCGGTCAACCAAGATAGAGTTTGTGGATTTATCTGAGATGGTAAAGCAACTAAAAGGGATGCGGATTCGCCTAAAATAGAAGTAACTGAAGGTGTAGACTGAAGGTGTAAACTTAAGGTATAGACTGTGGATTGATGAAGATAGTTTGAGAAGAATACAGTGTGGATACTTACAAGGTTACACTGCAAATATCGCAAGGGTTGTGATGAATTCTGAAGTACAATAAAAGGAAGGTAAATCTGTGATTTACCTTCCTATAATAAAAGTATTACTTATGCTTAAATAATTTGTGTCTTGTACACTTTGGTAATTGACATGATGAAGGATTAATTAAGAAGAATAAATAAGAAAACAAGCTCACAAGTAATTATCAAGAAGAGAATTTATAACCCCTCAAGTTTTTGAACATGGTTTCAGAGCTATGGCAAAAGATGATCACCTTAGAGGCAAGAAGATTTTGAAATTAGAGAAAATTTACTATCTGGGATCAAATTCAGAGAGAAGAAGTTTTGTGGTTTTACAAAGAAAAAGTTCGATACAAATTTAGTGATACAAATTCTCAACAGAAATAGCCCACTGGACTGTGCAGAAAGGACATGGAAAGAGTTCAGCTTGGTCTAAGATTTTCGAACTGAATTACAGTGAATCGTGTTCAGATCTTCCTTTGATACTTTTGGATTATCTTCTGGGTTCAGGTCAAAATTTCAGGAGGTCGAGAAAGGATCATATTACAGGTTCAGAGAAAATCTCAGGTACATAGTGGTTCCATACTAGTTTACAGTGATACTGAATAATAAGTTTACAATGATACAATGGCTTAGTTCAAATACCAACTATAGTAGATGCGATTCAGATGATTCCACAGTTCAGTGTTTCAGTGTTTTAGGAGATTATGTCTCTATTTAAATGTATGGTGCCATCTTCCGTAATCATCAGTATCAAATGGAAGATCGCACGAAGGTCAAGGGACTACGTTTTGGTGTTATGTAGAGGTCAGAGTATAGTGATGTATCACTGTGGTCTTGATGTTTCTACAATGATAAACTTACATGAACATGTTCTAGTGTCAAATTGTAGCATGCTTCAATCAAGGAAGTTTTAGGTTCAATCTGCCACATCATGTTCTCATGCAAAGTAGTGCAGAAAAGAGAATATCATGATAAGGTGGATAAAAGAGAAACATCACTGTACAAGATCTTAGACTTGGTCAAGGAAGGATATTATCTAAAGACTAGGAACCAAGCTTTCCTAGGACCGGTACAGAAGAGTGCAGAAAAGAAGGCTTTATCATCATTACAACAAAGATCTAATCCCTACCCTTGAAGAAGTTCATTCAAAGAGAAATCACTAACACATCTTTTCTCCACCATCGAATAAATCAAGATGAAGACTTTATCTTCACTTATCAAGTAAGTATCTTTCATTCTATAATCAAATTTTGTTTAAATGACTTTGTTTTTGCAGGGATATCTATAAGCTGGTTGGGTTACCAAGATTCCTTGCATGAGGAGAATAGTCTCAGTCCTCAAAGAAAGTAAGGTTATGTCACTTACGCCATATTTATACAAAATTGAGGTATCTAAGAATGAAGGGATATCTTCATAAGATCTTAACTGTGAGATATGGAAAAGATGATAAGATGGACAACGTAACAAATAGACAAGAAAAATTCCCTCATTCAACTAGTGGTCTCTATACTGGGTGGAAAAAGACAAATCAAGGGAAAAAATGTTGAAGGATAAACGACGCAAACATTTGTAGAAGGAAGAAGGGAAGTTGAGGAAATTACAAGAAAGATGGTCCTAAAGGGACAATCTCAATAGGAGTAAGAAAATAAGATTAAAGAAAATAATCACGCAAAATTATGAATAAGAAATTAATTTCTATTGGAAAAAATGTAGCATCCTGATCTAAGCATGGCAAGAACTCCTAGTTTTTTATTCTAGTTTCGTTAGACCCTCATCTGGTTGATTCTGGTTCTAGTTTTCAAAATAGGGTATCAACATACCAAATGTCGAAAATACTCTTGAACCTACTAATAATGGATGAAATCCAATATTTATTAATCTTAAACTTGGCATGGATGGTTGGGGCCTAACCCCAAAGGACTAGGATGACCCACCACCCAATGCTAGGTTTTTTAGTCTGGAATAACACTTAGTTAGTATTCGAGGGAAAATTAAACCATGATGAGGTTTACTATAGAGGATCTAGAAATTATAAAGGAAATGAAAACCCTTATTAAGAAATATGAATCAGAAAAAGGTCAGCCAGAAAGAGATGCAAGCTAAGATAGAGAAAGGGAGGGAGATTCTATAGAAATGTAGCCATAATTTTCAAGCTTCCTCCTCTAACACTATAATTTTTAGGGAACACTTTAGACATGTTTCTCCCATTCATGAAAAGCATCCCACAGTTTCACTTTCAATTCCACAAAAGAGAGAGTATTGTTGGTTTTATTCCACCTTCCTCCACCACTACTAGTTGCACTCAACCCACCATTGAAACCATTGGAATAAATACAAGGAATATGCTTATGAGTACATGACCAAATTGTGGTATGATGAATATATGCCCTTCAATAGTTCCTAATCAACTTATTGTCAATCTAATCTAGAGTTCATAGTTGTTGTTAGTAAGAGCTTCAAAGGCCATTTCTATAGATTTAAAAAAAAATGTTTAATCCATAAAGGACTAGTTTATAGAGATTAAAAAATCATGGGGAAAAAAGTGCAATTTTTTCTCAAATGGATGGAATGATGGAAAGTCTCTTACCATGATTAATTTCGTTTTTTACTTTCAAACAAGGATCCTTGTTTTTGAGATCAATAAATGCATCTAATTGGGATTAATATGCAAACTTGTTATTTCATCTATGAAATGTGATTGTCCTCAAGCTAGGTGTGGAGAATGTTGTTTAGGTTATCACTGATAATGCCTCTAACTATGTTTTTGTTGGTAACAATTTGGGTGGAAAAAAACCCAACCACACTACAAACTCCAGGCATTCCAACTACCTAAACTTTTCATATTTGGTGTCTAATTATTTGGATTTACATTGAAGTCCATGAATATGTATTTTTTAATTATTTTTTTAATACTTTATGTTTTTTTTAGTAAATTTGTTCAAAAACTAGTCTATATGGACCACTTTCTTGTTTTGGTTTGGTAGAACCCTTAACTAGTTGATTTTGGTTGTGGTTTTCAAAAAAATTGTCTCACCATACCAAAAGCCAATAAGCCTATTGGACCTACCAATCATGGATGGGAACCAATTATTGTTATCCCTAAAATTTTTGTGGATGATTGGGGCCTAACCCCCAAGGGCCATGGTGATCCACCACCCAATGTTGCTCTATGTTTATCCCAAACCTTGAGCCATTATACTTTCACATACTATAGGTTTTGAAGGATTTGGTAAATCTTGTTATTGTTTAAGGGGTTTTGAATAGCCATTTGTGGGAAATGTTCTTTAAGCCCAATCAATTTTGAGAGGGAGCGTTGAAATTTGGAGTAGCTTTGGGATGAACTCCCCCAATAGAAGACGAAATACCCCAAGGAGAAACCATCTTGACCCAAATAAAATTTATTTTGATAAAGGAAAATTATTATTATTAATGTGTTCAAATAGACTTGGTATTCCTCCTATCAAGTAATGTGGCATAAAATTTATTTGGGTGAGAAATCATCAAGGTGAATATATTTAAATATTCTCGAGGGCAAATTAAAAGAGGCTTTTCGTCAAAGTCAACCTCACAAATGAAGGGTCACATTGACACCAAAAGGCACCCCTTGATTCCTCCATCTATTTATATAAATATAAGGCCTTGGAGCTCATTTAAATCATATTAACTGCCTCAGAAAAAAGGTAAAAAGTGCTTTTTAGGTAGACGCAAGATTGAGAGACCTAGCCGAAGTGGAAAAAGGAGAGTTTTGGTGTCTATGGTGTATGATCTGATTGGCCGAGTAAGGAAGGAGGCTAGCCAATCTTGTTTGGAGTATTTCTGGTCATATTTGGCGACACAATCTCTATGAATAGGTTGCATACTTTCTGTGTCTTGGAGGTAAGGCTAAGCCCCTATGGTAACCTGTTTGGAAGGCTGTGAGGCATCTCTTCGAGCACCAAATCAAGTCAGGAAACAAGATGAGTTCGTGGATGATTCTATGCATGCACAAGGGATTATTTTTCTTGGGAATAGGCTGCATATTATGAGTTGGCTGCTAGAAGGTTGAGCCCTAAATTAGATCAGATCTGAGGTCATTGAATATTGGAACAAACCTATGTCTAAGCAACAAATTTGCTAGTGAAACAACATTGAAGACAAGGTCTGTTTGCAAGTGGTTTGTAAGCTAGAATTGGAGTTGTAGCAATAGCTACAAGAAGCCCTAACTGAGGCTGAATCTTTAGAGATTAAAAGTGTGCACAGGGCCAAGCTTTCATGAGCAAAGTTAACTTCCTCAAGGGTAAGTAATTTTATTCTATTTCAATTATTTGCTAGAAGATATGGTCTGCCCTTGTATATGTTTGAACAATATTGTTAAGTGACCTAATTATGGTGAATTTGGAGGCTTGTTAGAGGTTTCTTGGTGTGCCCTAGTGCTGTGAACTAGGGAAAACTTGATACAAATAAGTGGACAAAGTATTGATACAATTAAGTGGACAAAGTATTGATACAATTAAGTGGACAAATTATTGCATGAAAAGGGTTGGTTTTCAAGCCTCAAAACAAATCCATTCAACCAAAATCATCGAGCCTCAAAATAGAGTCATCAAATTTCATTGTAGAGATATATAAAGATCCATTGAGTAACCTTCCATAGTGAGTGAGAGGCCCTAATCTAAATATAAAATACTCTTGCATTTACCCCATTCCAGATAAACAAGATCACCCTGATCCATGTGAAAGACCCTTGCAAAGATTTCAGACTAATAATGATCGATAATCACGAAAGATTCTCCATTCACTATATCTTCTGGGGTTTAAATTTTTATTACCATCATCAAAAGGGTCACACCTATTAATAGAAGCTAACATGAATAATTGCACGAAAAGGGTTGGTTTTCAAGCCCTTATTCATTGTAATATTCCAAGTTAGCCCAAGCTAATAGGAATATTCCTTTTTATTTTCATTTTCTTGTTACAAGAATAAAATTGTAAAGGAGGGAAATTAAATTCCTTAAACAACAAAATAAATCAATGCCCATGTGAACAAGGCTAAATCTAGGTTGCTTTAATAAAACTCCCTCATGTGTAAAAAGGGATTGTGACAATTGACTGGGTCAACAGGACCGAATCTACATCGTTGTCCAGATGCATTATACCTAGATGTACAACGCAGATCTAGTTGGAGGGTTCCAATGTGAAAGAACCTAAACCTTTGAGATGGTTTAGGGTTTTGCAAGGCTTTCATCCTATAAATGAAAGAGGAGAGAAAAATTAGAGGGGTTTTTGAACATATTGTCTTGAAAGGATTGCCTGTTTAGACACTTCTCATTCTCTGGATGTTCAGCTGAGAATAGTGTTGTTTCGCATTGGGTGTTCCTGGTCGGGAATCCCACCTCTTTCCTTGAGAGGCATCTCGGAAGAGTCTTGCATTTCTTGGTCCACTATCAGGAACTTGGCCAAGCTTCTTCTTCCAACTAAAACTCAAATCTTGTTGAGGGTTTTGTTTTCCTTGTGAGCAGCAGCAAGTGGAGGCTAGATCTATTCAAATCTAGACCATACTAGTGCCTCTTTTTAGTGTGAAAGCCTTCTATCCCATTGGCAAGAGTGTATTAGCTATCTTGAGCTTCATATCTACAACTTGGCATCAAGCCTATAACACATTTTATCTCCCTGTACTACGTTATTTTGAAAGTGAAGGGTTGTTGGGTGTTTGGCAACTATTTGGAGGAGAGATCTCTGGTGTAAAGGAGTCTTCCTTTCACTGTGGTGATCCATGAATTAGCCATATAATCCATGTATGTTTCAGATCAAACCTAGTCATTGATCCATCTGCTTCAGAATTTATGAATTATTCTACAGATCTACTACAGTAGATCTCAGATCTACTCTTTGTGCTTCATGTTTTGCTGAAAACCCCAAGGGGAATGTAAAATATAGACAATCTAGTGTACAGATCTGATATAGATCTAACCTTTTGTACACAGATCTGTCCTAGATCTGAGTTGTAACCTACAGTTGTTGTTTACTCATAAAAATAATGATGTCAAGGCTTTGCAATGAAATACATTGTTGCAACACCTCTTTTAGAGGGTTTTTCTCCATTAAAGTCTCTTTCTTTCTTCTGTGCATTGATTGGGCTATACTGTAAATCGGATTTATCATTGTATGAGCTATTTTTAAGCTGTCATATTGGTCTACTACTACTACTATCTAAAACTGCGTTATTCTTTGGGCAATGTTCTTTTGTATTGCTGCAGTCCCTTCTTTGGGCAGTTTTCAAGCCTTCCTAGGTGTGGGAGATCTGATTATCCCACCTAGAGAGATTTTTTTCTAATCTCATCTTGGATTTAGGTCTCAGATACTCATATCTAAGGAATCAAAGGGCTGATTTCAAGAGCTGTAGAAGCCATTCCTGAAAAATGTGTTTTTCAGGAATGCCTTGCTAGCAGTCTCGATTTTGGGATATTCCAGTGGTGTCAAAGCCTCTTTGTTGGCACAGCCTATGCTTTTCTTTTGAAGAGCCAATATGTATTTTCGTGGGAGGAAAATACTAATGAAGAAATGTGGTTACACCGAAGATACAGAAGTGAAGGGTCCAAACCGTTCATCTGGAAGATTGATTGGGAAAGAGTTTTCTAAAAATTTGCTCCAAACTATGCATGAGCTGAAGAATGAAATCAGGGGAGTGAGGAATGAAAGACAAGAAGATCTTCTGAAAATTTTTTCACATGAAGAAATCCCCCCTACTTCATATGATTAGTGTGAACATTTAGCCACACAATCTGTTCCACAATGTTGTAGCACGCCTATTTTCTTGTCAAAGGAAGGAGGAAGAGGAGGAACACCAAAGGAGGAATCTCATGGTGATTATATCCAAGAATACGAATCTCAATCAGAGAGGTTCAAATAGCATCTTATTTTCCCAGAGTTATTTCAACTCAAAGAAGTAAGATCAAACACCTACAGTAGGAGGAAAGGGTGCCTTTAGCACACTTTAGGTAGATTCTCTCTGCCTACTTTTGATGGATCACCTAAAGACTCAGCCAAGTCTTGGGTAAAGAAGCTTGGAACATACTTACAACTACATCAAGTGACATAAGAAGAATCCTTGAGAGTAGTAGCGCTGCATCTTCAAGGGAAATCTTATGCTTGGTGGTTGTTTGAATCCTCTTCCTTAAAGGGGGTAAACATCTCTTCTTATGCAAAGTTCACTAGGAGACTAGTGAAGATATTTGATGTGAAACATTCAGAGACTTATTGGGAAGAGCTAATCAAGCCCAAGATATCTGCATTTCTGCATAGGTTGGAAGATTCCATGGAGCCAACCCCAGTCCTAAACATTGTTGAGGGGGTTGAAGAGTTTTTGCACAACTTTCCAGAGGCAAAAGCCCCACTACAACAAGATCTCTTCTCTCAAAGAGAAGACATGAGGGATTCTTCCTCACTAAGAGATCAAGAAAAAGGATCTCTTTATGATGAAGCATTCTCCAACCATGATGAGGAGGGAGAGGAAGAACAGAGAAGATCCTCCAGCACTATGACAGTGGGAGGAGATCTATTTTTAGTTGGAGATGGAGACGAAGCAATGGATTCCACTAGAGGAGTTCTTGCACCTTTGCAAGGATTTCCTAAGGATCTTCCATATGGAGGACATGAGCAGCATGTGTCTTTGCTAAAAGACAATGAGAAAGAAAAAAGGAGGGATCACCTAGTTGATCCATTATCAGAAGATGGGGAAAATTCTCTAATGAAAGACACTCTTACATCACTAAGAGGGGTCTCCAAGTTTTAGGAGGCTTCCACACAAAAATCAGAGGTGAGCTTGTGCTGTGGAAGCAAGGGAATGTTGATCCCATCTGATAAGCATGGGATAAAGAACCATGAGGTTTCACTGTGTTGTGGAAAACCACCTGGGAGACCACCTAATTTAGATCTTGTGAAATGTGTCCCACATCTTGATGCTCCACTCATGAGTCCAGGGAAGATTGGAGCAATAGAAGACAAGGCTATAGCACTGGGAGGCTTGGGTAAGGTCAAGGAGAAGGGAGATCTTATTCCCTTATCATCACTACCCACTCTCCTATCTAGATCTGCGCTGTGGGAGGAGAAGAATGGAAGGATCAGTCTTCCAACACACACCTGTGGCATGGGGAATTCCAAGGAGAAGATCAGCAATATGACATACATTCTTGTGGATGTATCATCAGCACTGTCATTGTTGAGCAGTGTAGATATGTATTGGAAATATCAACTGCTTGTAGATTATTCCAAAGATCTTCACACATGTATGACACTTGATGAAATGCCACAAGGAGAGGGCTACCTAGTCCAAGAAGGGGTCATCTATCATCATGGTAGAGTCTTCTTGTCTAGAGCTTCCAAGCTTTATCAGAAGATACTACAAGGAGCACACAAGGATTTCTTTTCTAGCCATATGAAGTCAATGAAGATCTACACTCTAATCATGAGGATCTATGATTGGGAAGGCTTGAGAGAGGAACTAAATCAGCACTTTCAAGAGTGCATGAGCTATGTGGAGTTGGGGTAGCCAAGGGACTCTATGCAGGAGTCATTTCAGCTATCTCTTCCTTCTTTTGAAAGAGGAGAAATGTCCACACACAACTCCATGTGTATGAGTAACTTTGATGGTAAATAATTTGTTCATGTAAAGCAAGTTTATTTTTCTGTTTGTACATGTTCTTTTACCATTTGTATGCCAGCCATGACTCCTAGAAGGAGCAGTGTATCATGTAAAATTCATGGCAATTGTTGGGCCACTAAGAATTCTGAATTTGGCCACTCCCTTGATGTGCAAAGGGAGTTTTATTTTCATGATGGGTGCTTCCCAAAGACACCAAATATATCTCACATTTTCTGCAATAGTGATATGAATTGGGAAGCAAGTAAGTGGTGGGAAAACCACTTACCACATCTTGGATTGATGCAGGCAGGGGATGCTCTGCGCTGGTTCCACATGTGGGACTATGATCCAGCAACATGTACACACATTTTTGTTTATTTGTACATTGTCTTGATCCCCTATATTGATGATGTGCTTTTAATTTTCATGGGGATGAATGGAGGAAGGAGGGAAGGCATGCATGCGCCCTATGGATGACTATACTCCCTATACTTACCGTATTACATTTCAAGGAGGGCATTGGGAAAACCATGGTTGTTTCATGTGATTCATTGTTTCCTTATGCGAGGAGTTGTTTGCATCCCATGAGAAAATTGTTGGGACAAGTCATGGATGGACGGATTGGTGATCACTTAGCTTATGAGAGAAGCTTATTCTTTTTTTGTGACACCAATGGAGGGGGAGATGAGTTGCAACACTCACCTTATCAGTTTCTTGACAACAAGCAACATTTTGGAGGGGAGGACTATAATATTCCAAATTAGCCCAAGCTAATAGGAATATTCTTTTTGTTTTCATTTTCTTGTTACAAGAATAAAATTGTAAAGGAGGGAAAATTAAACTCCTTGAACAACAAAATAAATCAATTCCCATGTGAACAAGGACAAATCTGGGCTGATTTAATAAAACTCCCTCATGTGTAAAAAGGGTTTGTGACAATTGACTAGGTCGACAAGACCAAATCTACAACACTGTCCAGATGCATTGTACCTAGATGTACAACATAGATCTAGTTGGAGGGTTCCAATGTGAAAGGAGCTAAACCTTTGAGATGGTTTAAGGTTTTTCAAGGCTTTAATCTTATAAATGAAAGAGGAGAGCCACATGAGAGGGGTTATTGAACATATTGTCTTGAAAGAATTGTCTGTTTAGACACTTCTCATTCTCTGGCTGTTCAGCTAATAATAGTGATGTTTAGCACTGGGTGTTCCTGGTCGGGAATCCCACCTCTTTCCTTGAGAGGCCTCTTAGAAGAGTCTTCCATTTCTTGGTCCACTATCAGGAATTTGGCCAAGCTTCTTCTTCCAACTACAACTCAGATCCTATTGAGGGTTTGGTTGTCCTTGTGAGCAGCAACAAGTGGAGGCTAGATCTATTTACATCTAGACCATACTAGTGCCTCTTTTCAGTGGGAAAGCATTTTATCCCATTGGAAAGAGTGTGTTAGCTGTCTTGAGCTTCAGATATCCAGCTTCGCATCAGGCCAAATTCTACATCAAGCCTACAACGCAGTTTATCTCCCTGTACTACATTGTTTTGCAAGTGAAGAGTTGCAGGGTGTTTGGCAACTATTTAGAGGAGAGATCTCTGGTGTGAAGGAGCCTTCCTTGCACCGTGGTGATCCATGGATTAGCCATCTAATCCATTTATGTTTCATATCTAATATACTCATTGATCCATCTGCTTTAGAATTTCTGAATCATTCTACAGATCTATTGCAGCAGATCTCATATCTACTCTTTGTGCTTCATGTTTTGCTATAAACCCTAAGGGGGATGTAAAATAGAGACAATCTAGTGTACAGATCTGATATAGATCTAAAATTTTGTACACATATTTGTCCTAGATCTGAGTTGTAACCTACAATTACTATTTACTCATAAAAATAATGTTGTCAAGGCTTTGCAGTGAAATACATTGTTGCAACACCTCTTTTAGAGGGTTTTTCTCCATTAAATTCTCTTTCTTTCTTCTATACATTTATTGGGCTATACTCTAAATCTGATTTATCATTGTATGAGCTATTTTTAAGCTGTCATATTGGCCTACTGCTACTGCTATCTAAAACTGCGTTATTTTTTGGACAGTGTTCTTTTATATTGTTGCAGTCCCTTCTTTGGGCAGTTTTCAAGCCTTCCTAGGTGTGGGAGATCTGTTTAACCCACCTAGAGAGATTTTTTTATGATCTCCTCTTGGATTTAGGTCTTAGATCCTCAAATCTAAGGAATCCAAGGGCTGATTTCGAGAGCTGTAGTAGCCATTCCTGAAAAATGCGTTTTTCAGGCGTGCCTTGCTAGCAATCCCGATTTTGGGATATTACATTCAATGGCTAGATGAAGAAGCTTACCTGGCTAGATGAATAAAAATGGCTCGAATTCTCAGCGGTGACAGCTCCAGTCCAAGAAAATGTGAAAATGACAACACAAAAATGAAAACGACAGTGCAGAATGCCAGGCGAGTTAAGAATTTTGGGGTTTTATTATAAGAATAAAACTCTCGTCCAAGAGTCTTCCCAAGAGTTTATGTCAATACAAATCTCAGACAAGAAAATAATTAACTCTCTTCCAAGACAATTTTAACTCCGGTCAAGCCCAATAAAACTCTCGGGTGAAAAATTAAAAATCTCTTGGACGAGAGTTTTAAAAACTCTCGGTCGAGAAAAGGAGTTGACTATTTTCTTGGACAAGAAATTAAAAATTTCACCAAAATTCTAGCCATCTACCAAAAAGTGTTTCCCAACTTCGGGATTTCGCCCAGTGCACTTGGGAAAATGTAGGAAGCTCCAATTTGTATGCCATAGTACCAATATTTTGCAACACCTTGTAAGGACCATAGTACTTTGGCGATAATTTATTATCCTTCTTAGCTTTCTTGAGGGACATTTTTTTGTATGGTTGTAGTCGTAAAAATACCCATTTTCCTGCATAAAAACTTCTCTCGCTGTGATGTTGATCGGCCAGTTGTTTCATTCAATTTTGTGCCAAATATATGTTATCCTTTAAGAGTTGGAGAAATTATTGTTGATGCTCAATATCATCTTCCACTACTTGAACCTTAGAGTTTCAACTTAAATATGATGTGATGGATGGTGTATGATATCCATAAAGTGCCATAAATGGAGTCATTTTTTCTGCAGTGTGGAAGGAAGTGTTATACCACCATTCAGCTAGAGATAACCAATTGGCCCATTGTGTTTGTTTATCAGATAAAAAGCAATGAACATATCCTTCCAAAAATTTATTCACTATCTCAGTTTTCCTATCTGATTGAGGATGATAATATGAGCTATGAGCTAGCTGAGTACCCAAATAAGAAAATAATTCCATCCAACAATTTCCTATGAAAATGGGATCTGTATCGCTTACAATAATATTTAGGTTTCCATGTAGCATTTGAATTATTTCCATAAATGCAGTAGCAACTATACTCGCTTTAAATGGTTGAGATAATGCACAAAAGTGTGAATACTTGGTAAGTTTATCAACTATGATCATGATGACACACTTTCCTTCATAATTAGGTAAACTTGTGATAAAATCCATTGAAACCTCCTCCCTGCAACATTGATTTGGAATGGATAAAGGTTGTAGCAGACTTAGAGTCTTAATTGTCTAAAATTTATTTTCTTGGAAAACCAAAAATTTTGCCACAAAATTTTGAATATCATATTTAAGGCCATCCCAAAAAAATTCTTTCTTTGCCTTGTGGTAAGTTTTTAAAAATCCCAAATGTCTTCTAAAGGGAGAGGTGTGCAATTCCAAGAGAATATTTTGTTTTTTTTTTTAGAATTCTTACAAAGATATAAGTGATCTTTGTACCGTAAGGAATCATTTTTCCAAAAAAATGTATCAGATGTACTGGGATCTTGCTGGAAATTTTGAATGAGTGTCCATAATTCTTCATCATTCTTCCATTCCTCCCTTGCTTCAGTAATCCAATATGGTTGGATAATATAAATGGCACAAAGAAATGCTTACACATCCTCATCCTCTCTTGAGAGTTCATCTACAACAACATTTATCTTCCATTTTTTGTAGATGATTTCAAAGTCATAACCCAACATCTTGGTGACCCATTTTTGCTACTCTTCTGAAGATAGTTTTTGTTCAAAAAAGTATTTAAGATTATCATGATCATTTTTTACCTTGAACTGTCTTCCCATTATGTAATTTCGTCATTTCTTTAGTGCATGTAGTATTGCCAACATTTCCTTCTCATAAATATCTTTCTATAAATACTTTCATTTGATTGAACAACTTTCAAAACTAATGGGTCTTCCTTTTTGCATTAAAAAAACACCAATTCTATTTCTTGAGGGGTCACATTACACAATAAAGTTTTTTTTGAAGTCTGGAATAGCTAAGACCAATGCTTGGCACATTGCCTCTTTAACATGTTCGAAGGCCTTAGTTTCTTTAGGAGTCCATGAAAATGCATCTTTCTTGAAAATTTTTGTTAGAGGTGTTATTATTCACCCATAATTTGTAACAAACTTGCGATAACATCTGGTTAACTTGAGAAATTCTCACAACTATGCTATGGTTGTGGGGACTTTACATTCCTTAATGGCTTTAATTTTGCTAAGGTCTACCTTAACGCCCTCATGAGATACAATATGACCCAGATATTCCACCTCTTCTACTCCAAAGAAACATTTGGAGGTTTTTGCATATAATTGTTTCTCCTCCAATAGTTTGAGCACCCTGTCAACATGTTGAACATGATCCTTCCAAGACCTACTATAGATTAGTATATCATCAAAAAATACTAACATAAATTTTCTATGGAAGGGTTTCAAAATGGAATTCATCAACCCCTGAAATGTAGAAGGTGCATTGGTAAGGAAAAAGGCATGAACAAAAAATCATAATTACCCTCGTGAGTTCGAAATGTTTTTTTCGAAATGTCTTCATTCTTCATTCTAATTTGATGATATCCTAAACAAAGATCCAACTTGGTGAAATATATTTCTCCATGTAATTCATCCAATAATTCATTAATCAGAGGAATGGGAAATTTATATTTAATAGTGAGCTTATTTAGCTCCCTTCTAAGGGAATTTTAGAACCCAATACTAATATATATGCTTCAATATGCCCTTGGAATCACTTCAAAATAATTTTTCAAACAAGACTTATGAAATTTTAAAAAACAATACACACTTTTTTCTTGTATTTTAGGAGCTCGATATTAAATCTTATGTATCTTTTTAATTTAGGATCCCTGAGATTTTATATTTGTTTCTTTAGTAGAGCTCTAAATATTATTTTGAATTCCATAGGTCTAACCTGATTTGGATTCTTCAAGACAAATTTATGTCCAATCTCAATCTCCCACAATGACCTAATTATGGACTGGTTCAGTATAGAGAACTTGTATAGAGTTCTACGTATCACTGTTTCCTCCTTCAGCCCTGAAATCGATACACTAGACTATGGTCCACTTACTTTTGGCCCCTTTTTACAAAACTCCAATCTAATGCTCAGAGAGAGAGTTATGGCAATTTTCCCAAGGTCACCTCTTTGATATGAAATTCAGGAGCCCGCAAAAACCCTAACTTCCACACATCATATCTCTAAAAATTTTGTGAACCAAGATTTGAAAATTTTCCACAAACTTTCTATGGATTTCGGATAAAATGGGGTTTTGTTTTAGCTTCTGAAACTTTGTAGAAAAAAATTTATAGCGAAAATTCCACGATGACAACACTGTTACTGATGAAACAGGTAACCGCACTGTTACCTACTCTTTTTTGGTAGCATAAAAAGCACCCGATTTTGAAAAGTGGTGATGCAGAATCACCTTTTTTTTTTTAGCACATTTTTGACACTCTAATATTTTTATTTATGAATTATGAATATTTGTTTTAAAATGTTAGTGATTTTCATGCTAATTTTGAAATGTATTGATGCAGCATCAACTTTTTTTTTTAGAGCGGTGATTTTCATACTAATTTTGAAACGTATTGATGCAGCATCAACCTTTTTTTTTAGAGTGGTGATTTTCATTTTGGTAATAAAACAGAAAGCTTAGATAATATATATATATATAAAAACAATAAAAAAAACCAATAAAAATGTAAAAAAGAAACAAAATTAACTCGTAAAAATAAAAAAATTTAAACAAAAATAAATAAATAAACAAAAAAAAAGCAAAATTATTCGAAAATTATATCAAAAGAAATGACAAAATTTGAAAAAAAAACACACAATTTAAGGGAAAAAAAAAAAAAATTAACAAAAAAAAAGTGAAAAAAAAAACATCAAAAACATTTTTTCTAAGTTATTATAAAAATCCATATAATTAAAAAAAAAATTAAATAGAAAATAAAATAAAAAAAAATAATTATAAAATTAAAATTTAGATAAAAAAAATAAAATACAAAAAAGAAAAAAATAAATTTAAAAATTTAAATTAAAATAATAATAATAAGAAGAAAACAAAAATACAAATTTTAAAATTAACAAAAAAAAAAATTAAAAAAAAAAAACAAAATTGAAAATTGAAAAAGAAAATTAAAATAAAAGAATTATAATAAAAAAAACTATCATTAAAAAACAAAAAAAATAAAAGAAACCACGTGCAAATAATTAAAAAAAAAATATCCATAAATTTACTGTTTTTCTTTAAATGAAACAATTTATAAATTTTAAAAATGAAAAACCAAATAATCTAAAAGATTAAAAAAAAAATTGAATTAAATTAAAATTTAATAAATTTAATGAATAAATTTTAAATTTTAAAAAGTAATTAATCTAAAATATTAAATTTAAAAACAAAATTAAAAAAAAAACAAAAAACAAAAAAATTAAAAGAAATTAAATTTAAAATAAAAAATTTGAATTAAAAAAATATAATTTTAATTTTTTTGAATTAAAAAAAAAAAAAATTAAAAAATATATATATATATTTAAAAAAAAAAAAAAAAAAATTGATCATGGTGGCGTCGCCAATCGACCTCCCGCCCAGGTGGCGACGGAGGCCTGCAGCTTGGTGGGCGGGGAGGCAGCCTCCCCACCCGCCCAGTGGTCAGCCGCTGCCACCACCTGGGTGGGAGGCCGATTCCGGGAATTGTCCACCCGCGGCGGGAGGACGATTCCTGGAATCGCCTTCCCGCTGCGAGAGGCCAATTCCGGGAATCGCCCTCCCGCAGCGAGAAGTCGATTCTGGGAATCACCCTGAGGCCGATTCTGGGAATTTTTAATTAAATTTTTATTTTTTTTTACTTTTAATTTCAATAATCTTTTTTTTTTTTTTAATTTAAGTTTTAAATTTATTAAAATTTAATATATTTCTTTAAATTTAATTTTTTATTTTAAAATTAAAATTTAAATTTTTTAATTTAATAAACATTTTCTTTTTCTTTCTTTTTAAAATTTAATTTCTATATTTTATTTTTTATAATTTCTTTCTTTTCTAAGTTGTTTTTCTTTTTAATTTAATATTTTTATTTTGTTTTTACTTTTATTTTTTTATTTCTATATATTTTGAAATTTTAATCTTTAAATTTTTTGTTTTTTTATTATTTTTTTAATTTTTCTTAAATTTTAGGTTTTTTTTTTAAATTAAAATTTTTATTTTTTTATTCCTATATATTTTTAAATTTTAAGCTTTAAAATGTTTTTATTTTTTAAATTTATTTTTTTTCTTAAATTTTAGGTTTTTTTTAATGATTGAATTTTAAAAATTAAAAAATGTTATTTCTATTTTTAAAAATTTCAAAAAAAAATGTTATTTCTATTTTTAAAAATTTCAAAAATATGACATTTTTTTTTTTGGTCTAGTTTTGTTTTGAAGGTGTTTTTTCAATCCTTTTTTCAAGAAACAATTTTGTTTTGAGCATAATTTTATAAAATGTTGAAATTTGACCTTAAAAAAAAACCAAAATGTTGAAATTTGACCTTCAAAAAAACCAAAATGTTGAAATTTGACCTTCAAAAAAACCAAGTGCGTTCTTTTTTTGTTTTTGTGGTGTTTTCCATTTTTTTTGGTGTCTTTTTGAGCTAGAGTTCTCGTTTTGAGGTCAGGTTACCTATTTGTTACCTATTTCATCGGTAACAGTGTTTGACTTGTTTGAAGTAGCAAAACCCTAGAATCCAAAGCTTTGATACCAAATGTTATGAAACTAGCTCAGAAAATAGAAGAAAAGAGAGATCAATGAATTAAAAATCAGCTACTTTGAGGGGTTAACCTCCTTTACATCGCATAAATTAATAGTTCTTGGATGACACAGATGAAAAAATCTCCTTTCTGTATATAGGAGTCCATGAGGTTACAATATAATCCTAGACAAACTAACAATAATAATTTAAGGGCACAACATTAACAATAGTAGCCTATTATGGGGCACAATAATAATAATATGGGGATTATAGGGGTACAAAAATAACAATAAGGGGGCTACAATAACAACAATAAGGGACTACACTAGTAATATAGAGCCCTAACATATAAGATGCAAAATGATCTGACATTCCCATCAACATCCCATATGCATGACTCGACCTTCTACAACACTCGTAACATAAGAAATGACAAAATGTATATGTCATCTCAGGGCAGCAGTGAAAACTTCTTCTAAAACAATGAGTTAGGAGAACCAAAAGTATAGAATGTTCAAAATAGTCGATAATGTGAATAATCAAAAGAGATCCATGCTTATATTTTATTTTAGATCTTATTCTAATAGTCTAGTAGGAAAGTTGTGTTGGATTTAGGATTGGACTATTACACGAGATGGTTGTGATTACAAGAACTAGATTATTGTCACAACGCCCTCAAACAAAAATTCCAACTAGAGATAGATGAGAATGATCAAAATGCTAGTAGCTTGTAAGGATTTCTAGAGAAATAGGAAAGCAAACAGATCTCTAACAAATATTTCCTTAGGATTATGCTAAGGTTTTTTTGGGGATCATGACTTCTATTAACCGGTAGTTCAAGGATCATAATTTAAATGGATATCATTACCATTTTCTATATAGGGCGGTCATTATGGGTATCAATGGTTTCTTTGTGGCTATGTATATTCCCTCATCTATGAAGGAATTTAGTTTTAAGGGCATTTTTTAATAAAAAACCCACAACATTACAAGTGTTGTGAAAAAATAAATTCTATTTTGGCAAAATATAGTGTTGAGCATAGTGTTGTTTTGATGAAAACAAGTGTAATTAATGTCAAAAGGGATTCTTAAGAAAAAGGAAATGTCATTCGTGAAGCAATATGATAGCCTAACCTCTTCAATGCCCTCATCAAGTGAAATAAAAGAGTTTTTTTTTTTTTTTTTTTTTTATTATTTTTTTTTTTTATGATGTAGTTATGAGCCTACTAATAGTAGGGTTGGATATTCCTTTTTGAGACCTTTCCAATGATGTATCACACACTGAAAAATTTCCTTATATGAGAAGTTATGGCTATTTGAATATAGACATTAATAAAGGGCCTAAACTATTGGGGAACCCAAAATAGGTCTTATTTTCTTTCGTTAATGAGCCCTATTTGTGGGTACGTCAATGGAGGACTAGGGATAAGGGATTGGAGGAGAGATATCATAAAGAAATAAGTTCTTTGCAGAAAAAAATCCTTTAACCAAAAAATTCTTTAAATAGACTTAATCCTTTTCTAGAAAATCAAAACCACTGATAATAAACATATCTTTTTACTATGAAAAAATATATATACATGAGAAAAACTTCATAACAAAAAATAGGCACGTCGAACAACAAATTTTTGTTTCGGTTTTTTTTTGCACAAACCGGAATCCAAATTTGCTGGCAGGAATTAGGCAGCAAATAGAAACCGGAAAACTTCTGCAGTCTTCTATGCAGTGATAGGAAGCAGGAAAAATCTCTGGTGGCAGAAAATAGAAACCAAAAAAATTCTCTCCAGCAGCGGACGGGTTTGAACGTAGGTCGAACACAACAACTTAATGAAAGTTGAACACAACAACCTCACACAAGCGGCGGTAGCATCATCCACGAGGTTGAAACACCAAATAGTTCAAACTCCCAGCACAAAGGTCGCTCCTTCTCACTCGGTAGCAGGCTCCTCCACCAACAGAAAATGGGGACTGAGAGCAGTGGCTCTAACCTTCATAGTCAAACTAGGAAGTGGCTCTGATACCATGAAAAATTGACAAAAGAGGAGAAGCAGAAAACAATAGAGAATGAATTGCTGGAAAAACACACACTATCTAGATTTATTAATGTGAATTATTTATACATGCAATCAGATGGTTATGCAGAAACTGAAATGAAACTGAACAGAAAACTGATTACTAACTAATTTTAAACTAAATGTTTAACAACCAGAACCCTTGTAAATTTTTAAGAACCCTTGCATGCTCTTGTCTTGCCATACCCAACGCAAGGTCACATAACTCACATGATGGAGTTTGCCAAGAAGCTTTCTTCTAAAGGGGTCACAGTTACTTTCGTTACCACACACCACAGACACCAGAAAATCACTAAAGTTCATACTCACAGTGCTGAACAAGAAAATCCTATTTAGTGTTACCATATATTCTTAAGAAAATATTTTTTATAAATAAGAAATTTGAAACTAAATTTTATAAAATTTTTAATTGTTTGCTCTTTTTATTTGAGGGGAAAAATTCCCATCATAAGGTGTTTTGATACGTTTAAAATATTTATTTGACCTTATTTTGTGTTGTGTATTGAAGTTTCCAAAACTTATTTTCGACGACTTATATTGTTCTAAAAACGTCATTAAGACCTTAATGTTTCTAAAGGGAAAGTTCCATTTGTAGTGGGGCCTATCCCAGTAACATATGTGGAAACTATTCTACATGGATTTTGTTGCCCAAAAATGACAAACAACGTGACAAGAAACTCTATGTGAGCCATGGCTTGATTGGTGACAATATTTTAGTGATGTACGATCAATTAACACTAGAGAGAGCAGCAGCACACTGGATTCACACACACAATAGTTATTTTCTATATGTTCAATAATCAGATACATCAAATATATAATTAAGCTAATTCTAATTTTAGAGAGAGAATTTGAGAGATTCTCTCAACTTCCTCAACAAACCCAATCCAAGATATACTAAAGTAAGCATAATCCTAACTAATTCTAATACCCTCCCTTAATGCTTACTTTACAAAACATATAATTAATCACAATTACAACACTTTAAACTTTTCGTGTCTTTGTCTGATCTGGTCTTCATTAACATCTGTACCCACTCTGAGATCTCATAGGAAACGCTCTTTTCTCCACCATTTTCAAGCTACCATTCAACCCATTTAAAATACATTGTTTCTGACCAGCAATAATGAACTTTGCAAGATCAACAGTATTGACAACTCGGCTCGTCGAGGCTTCCGCGATAGAGCTGACAAGTGATGAACCATCCTATGGACCAATCACCATTTGTCGGATATTTCGCTTTCGGCTATCCATTAGTGGCTAGGCAAATGGTCTGAATACTGAATGTGTTCAAGAGCTAATCTAACAACTTGACTTGCTTGTAACCTGTAACTGATGCTCTTTGGCCCGTAGCACAACAAGATCAGCATATAACAAATTCACACAATCAAATTAGTCAATTGTTCTCTCGTCCCTATAGGACGTCAAGAACGACTAATTTAAATAATGCTCATTTGTTCAATAATTGGTTCTCTTCTACACAAATCTCATAGTAATAAATATAAGGCTTTAAACTCCACACTATATCCCACACACTTGAAAATCACAAACTCTGCTCAGCGATCATACTCCCATTATGCACACACTTCACAATAGCTATAGGAATACGTAATAATTGTTGTACTTCTGTCAAAATATGAGTTTAATCTTCAAATATTGAATGCAGTGGGAACATCGCCCTCTTTTTGGTCACAACATTATGTTACATGCGCAAACCAATCCACTCAATAATTATGCACTGGTATGAACTATGTCCACAATCTCATCATGCCTTTGGTTGAACCTTTCAATCATACGCACGGTTTGAATAGGCTCTCCATATACACATCACTATTCCATAAAAATAATGAAATATTTTGCATTACAATCACTCTTCGCCAAATTGGCTATGTGTACAATTCAACTTACCAACGCACATGAACCATGCATATTCAACACATCGTTCCAAAAATTAGCTCAGTCCAATGCTTGGGAATTAATAAAACTTTGTCCATAACCCTCTTCGCAGTGTATTTCCCTCCCTGCAGGAAGCTAAGCGCAATGGTGGAAACAATACAAATTGCAGTTGAGAAAACGACCATGTACTTCCATAGAGCAAATCCACAAATCCGAATTGCTTGTAGGAGAATTCTGACCATATGCGGCTTATATTGCCCACCGAATCGAACCCCTCGCATCCGGACCTGATTTATCTGCCTCTCGTCTCTATATGAGAGAGCATCTATTAAAAACTGAAAGAGCTTCCACCACTCTGCCTTGTCTGCAGGAATATCGTCAAACACACTCACCGCTCCCCTGTAAAAAATTGTCAATTGCCCACCGGATTTCTTGTTTTGAATCGTGGATGTAGCGGAGCTGAAATTCGTCAAACAGCAATCCTGATAATCATCTGATGAAGTCATGCTGTCCTTGGTCCTGGGCATGACTGCAATTGGGGATCCAAAACCAGAGTGGCTGGGGAATAAATTAATGCAATTAAAACCTTTCCCAACAGACGAAAGATTTAGCCGAGGTATATTAAACTCTGTAATCAATCACTGCACCCCTATACAAACTCACAAAAAAAACTTTCACCTATAAAATAAAAAAAATACTTCACACAACAAACATTCCAAACCAGTGACACAGCTCTCACATCTTCTTGGACATTTCCGTGAAGGATTAAGCCCAGCTAGGCTCTGATACCAAAATAACACTAGAGAGAGCAGCAGCACACTGGATTCACACACACAATAGTTATTTTCTATATGTTCAATAATCAGATACATCAAATATATAATTAAGCTAATTCTAATTTTAGAGATAGAAGTTGAGAGATTCTCTCAACTTCCTCAACAAACCCAATCCAAGATATACTAAAGTAAGCATAATCCTAACTAATTCTAATAAATCTAGTTTTTAGTTTCCCTCTAGATTTAGTGACTTCAATGCAAATTACGAGATCTCCAAAGTATAGTACAAACAAATATAAGGAAGGATTTTAAATTTATTATAACTCACAACTTTTTCACTCTAATTAATACGTCAAACTCTTCACCGTGGCTGTAGTCTAAAAAACCCACAGAAAAACCCAGAAATTTCGGTAATATTTTCAAAAATTCTGGAAAAGATTTATCAAGATCTTGTTTACAGTTGTTAAACTTTAGTATTTTGGGTGCCCTAAGGGTTTTTGATAGTGCTGAATCCATTTCCACTGTCAAAAATGTGATTTAAACACTCCAACTGCTTGATTTTTTAAATTTTTGTCTACCGGATTCTGACCAAAAATTACCGTCCAAGCTATTCTATTGCGTCAGTAGACAACTCGCTTCACCATGAGGCCTATTGCACATTATCAAGGTTGGATTCATTTATTTCATCCTTTAATTTTGAAGGTCTTAAATGCACACATGTATCTTTGTGTCTAAATCCCATAAATGAAAAGTAAGGGTTGCATTAAAGGAATTTTGGTTGTTTTTTGGGTCGAAAATAGATCTTTGGTTGGTTGTTGGATTTTTAAGATGGAATTTAGTTATGGTAATTGGTCTTTAAATTCTCATATGCATATTTTTATAGCTTTTCTTTTATCTTTTTTATGTTAGGAAAATGATGTGGAAAATTAATTGCATGGAGAAGTATGTAACAAATTTGTTAGCATCTAGGTTTCTAAAGAAAGAAAAAAAAAACTTAACTGTATAGGCTTTAACAGTTTTTATTTTCATTATTCTTTTGCTACATGAAAACTTAGGTTTGTTGCAATGAGAACATGAATAAAGAAAATGTTTGATAGAAAATTTACAAAACAAAGGGAAACACTATTTACTGTAACCTCAACAAATTTCTTATAATTTAAGTTTCCAAAGAAAACAAAACTTTAATTGTAACCTTAGACGTCATACATTACAAGGGGCTTTTTGGTCACTGAAACAAACCTGAAAGTGTAAATCATTGAATATAATCACTTTTGTTCGACTAAGCGCGTAATCGCAAGTGGAAAATAATTGAACATAACACTTAATTTGGCTATGTTTTTGGGGTACCCTTATGTCAAAATATCTTAGAACTTACCCTTGTTCCATGATTTTGTTAAACTATGGGATACTCTTATGTTAATATAAAACCTGATTTGCAGCTAGCTCGTTTGACACCAAAAACTCTTTTTTCACTTGCCCTAAAATTTGACACTGAAAAACCCCACGAAACTAAAAGACCCCACAAAACGAAAGGAGGAAACCATTCAACATAGGTACTATCTTTTGGCTAAAGATGTTGGGTAGTCATGCTTCAACATAGCCTTGGATTTGCACTAAACTGATTGTCTCATTCACAAATTTGGAGAAATGGGACATTTGCGAGTGCACTGACATGAAAGAATCTTGACTGCTGAATCACAACACCATCGCTAATTTACTCTAATTTTAATTTTTCATTTATATTTTCAAATCTTTGTTTATTAGGAGCAGCAGCATTGTAAGACTCCAACTAGGTCCATGATATTTCTAAAACTATAATTTTTTCCAATTTTCCCTTCACGGGAGTGAAAAGGGTTATCGCTGAATCAAATTCCAAATTTCTTCAACACTAAAATTCCCTCAAGAAAATATTTCCCTCAAGAAAATATATATTCATGTAGGGTGCTATTCTCTAGTGAATTTTAAATGTCCATTTATGTTCTACCACTTTGACAATTAATTTGCAACCAACATTCTAAGCGAATAAAAAATGAGAGGAGCTTCTTTAGGGCGTTTAGGTGATACATTTATCAATGCATATACAACATAACATTTTCTCTATGCGTGGGGTTGCTAATAGTAATGAATAATGTTAGAAATTATGTTGGATCGGGGTCCCCTCGGGTGTATTTTTGGATTATTTTTGTCTAAGTTTTGTTGTGCACGCTGTGCGTAAATAGTGCAAGGGGCTTTGGGGAGGGTCAAAGTCCCTTAATCATTGTAATGGTTTTAAAGGGAAAAACCATGAGTCGCAAACCATGGTTTGTGACCATGGTATGTGCGCATTTATGATAGTATAAATATGTAAGTATTGAGTTGAGTAAAGATATCAGACAATCGATGATGTATGGTTGTTGCTAATGTTTTGATCAGTTTGTGTTTATTTGGGTAGAAAGGCTCCTATTGGCTGTGTGCGTGGAGACCTAAGTCTTGAAATCTGTGCAGACTCTACTGGTTGTGTGCGCAGAAGGATTGAATGTATTGAATTCCATATCTCTTAATAAAGAATAAATTTTTGGCAAACCTGGATTCTTATGTGACTTGTTATCTTAATTATCTGTTAATTGTTGTCGATCTGTTTTGTTATTGCGTATTTACTTCTGCTAATGGTTAATAGCATCTATGTGTGAATTAATCGATTTTAAATGAGTAGATCTCAATGAAGTATACTGTGCACACAATATTTTAAGTATTTTGTGACAATCTATGTAAGGGTTACATCTGTTCTGCATGCGTGAATCTGTCATATTATCTGCACTAATTATGATCAAGGCCACCAATCAAAAGCTTCCTGAGGGTGTGGAAACTTGGTTCCAGCACCTTCGCATACTAATTTTGGTGATATTTTGATCTGCGCAAGCAGATCATTGCTGAAAGGGCCACTAGTTGGAGTGTTTTGTTGGTTGCATGATAACTCTGAACCTGGGTCAGGACCCCTCAAGCCAATAAATGGTTTCGTTGCTGGGACTAGGATCATTTCAAGGGATATTTGATGTTTTGGCATCAAACGCAGAACAAACTACAATATTGGCTCGATAAGAAGATACCTAAATTTGCGATCCATGAAAACAGAAGCTCTAAATTGTCTCTCGAAGATTGGGCACAAAAGTATATCTATACAGAAGTCCACGAAATTTTCTCTGCTTCCTTTGTGACTAAGTTTCATGAGTGATTATCTTGACTCACTGAATTCTAGACCTACGCAAAGGACGACGCGATAACTCAGTGGACCCTAGAGTTGGTCAATGGATTAGATAAAACTAGCAACAAGATCACCCACGTGGTAGATCATTGGATCGATAGTGTTGTGGGGGGATTTATGACTGAATTTTCTATTAATCAATCTGTATCGTACTTTGAAGCTAAATGGAGGTTTTTCAAGAGTCCTCGAGTTAATTTCTTGCACTCTTTGAAGTTGTGGATTAAAATGCTATTGTGTGAATAGGGTACTATGTGCAGTCGTATTGAGTGAATGTACCGTAGAGGCTCGACTATGCGCAGTGGAATAACCTACAGAGTAGACCTACATGAATGTTTTGTTTACAGTCCTATCAAAGGTAAGTCTGATAGTGACAAGGAATCTGAAACTAGTACCTCTCGTGAATCTGTGCACTTTGAGGACAAAGTATTGCAAGATGAGAATAGTCTTGGGTCGTTGGCCATAATTCAGATCCCGTCCACTCCACTTTTGAACTCATTTCACTCTAAGAAGCTATCCACTCAACCTCCACCTCCACCTCCACCACCAAGTGCTAGGATGGCTACCTCCATGAAGTTACCTACTTTCTGTGGTATCGGGAATGAAGATATAGACCAATTCTGGTTTGTTATTGATGTTGCATGGATAGTGCAACAGATTAATAATGACAATGTTAATAAAGTGAAAATGGCCACTACTTTTCAAGACCGCGCGCTGGATTGGTACATAAGGTATGTGGTGACGAACCCTAATGCAAATATTCATAATATGAGGGTTGTGCTAAAAGAACAATTCAATAGGCAAAAATCATTTGCACAATGTGTAATTGAGTTGAAGGAAATTCGCCAAGAATTGAATGAATCCATGTGGGATGTGGACCAAAGGTTGAAGCACACAATCAGATGGAGGATTTACTATTGATGACACCCAACACAAAGAATGTTTCATTTCCACGCTGCTACCACATTTGCACCAACCCTTGAGTTAGCAGAATATTTCCATGTAGGCCGAAGCTATAGAGATTACGATGAAGCTAGAAGCTTCACCGATACTCGCTGTGTAGATCGAGACCCAGCAGATCCAAATCCAATTGGAGGCAATGAACATAGAAATAAAGAGTCTACGCAAGGATAAGTGAAAGAAGGAATTCACAAATATATGGTGTATACGATGCAAATTTTCTAGGCATCACAAAGATCAATGCCATGTATTTAATGACTATCTGCAAGCTGGAGGACTAAGCCCGCTGAAGAGATCTATTGGACCAAGTGGAACTCCTATGTTATGGTGCACAATTTGTCAAGTTATGGGTATGCATATGACAGACTTCTTCCTGAGGATTGGTAAATATATCCCTGAGCTTCAGCAATGTTTTTGCAAATTTTTCCCATCAGTGGGACATGATGAGTAGCACTGTCGCATCTTCAATTTGATGATTGACCAAGCTGACCTATATAGGATGCACGTTGAACCTACCTCACCAACATCCCTATTTGGGCGTGGTGGATTCAAATCTAGAGGACGAGGAAGAGGAGGACTAGTTGGTCAAGGAAGGGAGTAACTCATCCGCTACAATTGTGGAGACGCGAGTCATTATGCGCGTGATTGTCCAAATCAAGCACGACAGCCTTGTAGGTACTGTAGACGATTTGATCATGTTATTGAAGATTTCCTTATTTTGATTACAAAGATGCAGTAAAAGAAAGCCAAAAATCCTACTCAAAAAATTCAGATGGTAAGAGCTGAGTTGGACGAAGAAGAACCAAATGTGAATTTCGTCACTAGGAGTGGTGCAACCACTAGTTGAGACAAAGGTACCATGTCGGATGTTGATCTTTGGATCCGAAGTAGGTGCCTCAACATCAAGCAAACCTATTGACATGGTCGGAGTAGATGAAGAGATAAAGCCCTTTCTACAGGTTGTATCAAATGATTTCACAATAAGAACGCAATAGAGAACCTCCAAGCATTGATAGACAACTGCACAAAGAAAGAGCAACCCCTGATGGAGCAGAAGGTTGTTAATAAGATCTAAAATAATAAAAGAGGAACTAGACGGGAGATGCACTTGAGTGCTCAAATTGGTGCATATGAGATGGATCTAATAATTTTGGATCTAGGATCTGATGCGACTGTTTTACCGTCCGGTTTTGCATGTTGGTCCGTTTCTTCCATCGAGTTTTCTAAACTATGAACATTCCAACCACATAAGTGTTCAAACGATAATTTGGAAACAATATGACTGCTCCGAGTGGCTGGATGCAAAGCCTAATGGTTCAGTTATATATGGTTCATTTGGGAGTATGATTCATGCAACTAAAGCTCAGTTGCAGGAAATAACTATGGGTGTCAAGGACAATGGACATTGGTTGTGTTAATGCCCAATACTCTTTTGAATTATCAATATTTCGCTCATACCTACCTGATATGTCGATTTGAATTTATATGTTTATGAATCTATTTACTTCTTTAAAAATTCAGATTCTTTTAATTTAAGAGTGTTACAATATATTCTTTAAAATTATAATTTTTAGAAATAAAAATTTTAAAACTAAATCTTATAGTATTTTTTATTGTTTTCTCTTATTATTTGAGGGGCGAAATTCCCGTCATCACGTGTTTTTCCCGTTAAATACGTTTAAAATCTTTATTTGACCTTATTTTGTGTTGTGTATTGAGGTTTCCAAAACTTATTTTGGACGGCTTATATTCTTCTAAAAACGTCATTAAGACCTTAATGTTTAAAGGGCAAGTTCCATTTGACGTGGGGCCTATCCGAGTAACATCTGTGGAAGTTTGTTGGCCAAAAATGAGAAACAACGTTGTCCGCGAAGCGGAGGTCTGACGGTGGAGGGAGAAGGTTTTCATCCCATCCACCAAGGTTCAAATCTCCGTGGAGACATACGCCTGTTGTGTCTTGGCTAGAAGAGTAGGCGACCCCATAGTGGACGTCTCGGCTCTTGTTGAGGCATAAGTTAATTGCTATTGTGTGCAGCTTGCAGGCTGTTGCACCTAGCCTAGGTTTATAGTGGCAGCCAGTTGGATTTTAACCCAGGCCTTGCTCAGGAAACTCTCACCAGTTACCGATTGTCCTAGATCTAAAAATAAAAATAAAAATAGAAACAACGTCACAAGAAACTCTATGTGAGCCATGGCTTGATTGGTGACAATCTTTTAGTGATGTACGATAAATATAGTTTTTTTTTTCCCTTGAGAGATTTAGTGATTTCAACGCAAATTACGAGATCTCCAAAGTAGTCCCAAAAAAATATAAAGGAGGATTTTGAATTTATTATTACTCTTAAATTTATTATAACTCACAAATTCCGCACTACAATTAATACATCAACTCTTCACCGTGCCTATTGCACGTTATAAAGTTTGGAGTCATTTATTTCATCCTTTAATTTTGAAGGTCCTAAATGCATGTTTGTAACTTTGTGTCGAAATCCCATAAATGAAAAGTGATGGTTGCATTAAAGGAATTTTGTTTGTTCTTTTGGTCGAAAATAAACCTTTGGTTGGTTGTTGGATATTTAAGATGGAATTTAGTTATTGTAATTGGTCTTTAAATTGTAAGATGTATATTTTTTTACTGTTTATTCTATCTTTCATAGGTTTAATTAGGCAAATAATGTGGAAAGTTTATTGCATGGAGAAGTATGTAAAAAATTGTTGAGCATCTATGCTTGTAAAGAAAGAAAGAAAACTTAATGGTATCACTTTTAACTATTTTTTTTTTATTATTTTCTTTTAAACTTCGGTTTGTTGCAATAGAGGTGTGAATAAAGAAAATGTTTCATAGAAAATTTTCAAAACAAAGGGAAGCACTATTTATTATAACTTTAACAATTTTCTTATAATTTTAGTTTCCAAAGAAAAAAAAATAATAATTGTAACCTTAGACGTCACGTATTACAAGGGGCCCGTTGGTCACTGAAACAAACCAGAAGGTGTAAATCACTGAATATAAGAAATTTTGTTCGATTAAGCCCGTAAAACCAAGGGGAAAATCATTGAACATAACACATAATTTGGCAAAGTTATCGAGGTACCCTTATGTTAAAATATCTTAGAACTTACCCTTGTTCCATGATTTTGTTAAACTATGGGATACACTTATGTTGAGATAACACCTGATTAAATCACCTGTCCATTTGAAGACGAAATATCTTTTTGGACTTGGCCTAAAATTTGACACCGAAAACCCCAACAAAACTGAAAGACCCCACAAAACGAAAGGAGGAATCCATTCAACATAAGTATTATCATTTAGCTAAAGTTGTCTGGTACTCATGCTTTAGCATAGGCTTCGATTTCCACTGACTTGGTTGTCTCATTCACGAATTTGGAGAAATTGGAAATTTGCGAGTGCACTGACATGCAAGCATCTTCATTTCTAAATCAAAACACCATCGCCGATTTACTCTCATTTTAATTTTCCATTTATATTTTCAAATATTTGTTTATTAGGAGCAACTACATTGTAAGACTCCAACAAGGTCCATAATATTTTTGAGACTGTAATTTTTTCCAGTTTTCCCTTCTATAAAGTCAAAAGGGCTATGGCTAAATCAAATTCCAAATTGCTTCCACACTAAAAGTCCCTCAATAAAAGATACATTCATGTAAGGTGTTATGCTCTAGTGAATTTCAATGTCCATTTATGTTACAATTTCTTTACAACCAATATGATAAGTGAAGAAAAAAATGAGAGGAGGTCCTTTAGGGCCTTTAGGTGATATCTTTATTTGTGCGTATACAACATAGCCTTTTTTGCTATGGGTGGGGCTACTAAAAAAATGAGAGGAGGTCCTTTAGGGCCTTTAGGTGATATCTTTATCTGTGCATATACAACATAGCCTTTTTCGCTATGCGTGGGGCTGCTTATAGTAATGAACTAATGCTAGACATCATGTTATAGCAGGGCCCCTCGGGTGTATTTTTGGATTAATTTTGTCTAAGTTTTGTTGTACGTGTTGCGCGCAAATAGTCAAAAGGGATTTGGGGCGAGTCAGAGTCCCTTAATCATTGTAATGGTTTTAAATGGAAAAACCATGGTCTCAAACCATAGTTTGAGACCATGGTATGTGCGCGTCTATGATAGTATAAATATGGAAGGATTGAGTTGAGTAAATATATCAAACAATTGATGATGTATGGTTGTTGTTAATGTTTTGATCTAAGATTGGGTTTTTCTGGGTAGAAAGGCTCCTGCCGGATATGTGCGTGGAGACCTAAGTCCTGAGCTATGTGAGGACTCTGTTGGTTGTGTGCGCGGAAAGATTAAATGTAGTGAATTGCATATCTCTTAATAAAGAAGACATTTTTGGTGAACCTAGATTCTTATGTGACTTGTTATCTTAATTATCTATTAATTGTTGTCGATCTGTTTTATTACTACGTATTTACTTATGTTCATGGTTAATTGAATCTATGTGAAAATTAGTCTATGTTAAATGAGTAGATCTGAATGCAGTATACTTTGCGCAAAATATATTAGTTATTCTTTGATAATTTGTGGAAGGGTTAGATCCATTGGCTATGCACACATGAATCAGTCATATTATGTGCACTAAGTCTTGTCAAGGCCACCACATCAAAAGCTTCCTCAGGGTGCGGAAACCTTGTTCCATCACCTCCCCCCCATACTGCTTCATCTGAGACTCTTATCTATGCAAGCAAATCACTGCCAAAAGGGCTAGTAGCTGGAGCATTTTATTGGTTGCGCGATAGCTCCAAACCTGGGTCCGGACACCTCAAGCCAACAAATGGTTATGTTGCCAATACCGGGATCATTTTGAGGGAGATTTGATGTTTTGGCATTCGACAACGGGACCAGGATCAAGAAATATTGAGCCACACCCTAAACAAAAGGTAGTTGTTAGAGCCCAGAGCCAAAGTCAATGATAGCTAGAGAAAAAGTCATGCTTCATGAGAAGGTTTTGGTTGGTGGCTTGCCTTTAAAAATCGCTGATAGAAGATATTTTTTTTTTCTACATTATTTTATGATCAAATTTAAATTAGTTTCAAGGATAACTTCCACTTCATAGAATACTTAAACTTCTATCCATATTCAGAATTGTTCCAAAAAATAATTTGAGATTTAGTTTTCGAGTTGGTGTTCAACCTTAAACCAAATCTAGTAGAGACTTGAAGTTATTATACTTCTTTTGGTTTGTGGTCTTCCTTAAACTACCATTTCAAATAGCACATCTTGCCATTGGCTACCATGCATTTTTGTATTTCAATTATCTTTTTGGACTCATATACACCCTTTCAGATTAAACAGGAATTTTGTGCACCTAATCCATAAGGATTGGTGTTAAGGAATTCCAGTAGTCACAAAATTCCAAGTGACATCTTTGAAGATTAAATGCAAGGGTCAGTGACATGTATTTATATGTACATCATGTGAATACAATGCGTCATTTGAGTTTCTCTACATTTGTCTATTCATTCAATTGTGTGTTTAGCACACATAAAAAAAGAGATGCATATTATTTATCCAACAAAATATATGCAACTTGGAATAAATAAACAAGTAACTGCATGTAACTTCAAACACTCGAACAAAAAAATGCATGTAAATAAATGAAAAACAAAGCACAAAGAAGTTATGAAAATATGATTCAATAAGACATTGAAAATAAATGCTTTGTAAACCAAACAAAAAAGTAGATAAAAATAAAATAAGATGTACTTACCAATTCTGTATATCTCTCTTTCTACAAGATGCTCGAATGAATCCTCTATATTTTTCTTTCTTGTTAGATGCTTCTCCCTTTCTGCAAAATGTTTGAATGATTGTTCTATATTTTTCATTTGTGTTGGATTCCTAGATGACTTCATAGGATTTAACCTTTTTTTCACTTTTCCACACTTTTCTTCAATTGTACTTCATAAAATGTTTTATATATCTTCATATGATGTTAAATGAAAAATTAGTTTTAAATCTCTTTAGACAATTTTACATGGGAAATGTATTGTGCAATTGCAGCTCTACTTCTCCATGCTAAGTTTTATAGCATGAACCCAAATTCCCCCCTCTACAATCGAGGGGATATATTAAATGTTCAAGCTATGTTATCACTATTTACATATGACTTGGCTGTGAAGTAAAGCACCCCTTACAACCTCCACTCCCTCACTTTCTGAAAACGTAAATATTGTTGCAAATCAACAGTGGGATTTTATCATCAATTTTATTAAATAGGTAGAATACAACTTTTTAAAATTAAATTTTGATCTTCACTATCAGGTAGGAAGTGAAATTTTGCTTGTGTTTTGGCAATTTCTGATAGCATGAATCCAACTAAATTCAAGTTTTTTTAATTACATTTTGGTTTCAACCTGCCACTTTTCAACAACGTAAATCCAATTGCAAACCGACATGGGGGTTTTATCATCAATGTTCTTAAATGGTTGGAATTCAATTTTTTTTTAATTAAATGTTGATTTGCAACAAGTTGAATGGATGTAAATTTTATTAACGAGAACATGTATTGTCGAATAAATATTTGATTTGATATGATTATATTTCTAAGTCTACCTAAACAAAAAAGACATGTTGCATTATTTGTTATTATTTTTTAGTACATATTGACACGTGAAATCTGTATGACATGTTCTTTAACATAAATATACATAATTTGATACTGTAGTTCTAACACTAAGTTTTATTTTTAATGATTAGAGATTTGTCATAATACACTTGAATATTTATATATATATATAGAAAGAGAGAGAGATACTAAGATAAAAACTAGTTTATCTTTTAAAAATGACGACTATGGATATTCTGAGTTTTACATTTAAAAAAATACACCACAAAAACCTCCAATCTAAAATAAAAACTAATTATTTTATTTACAATATTTTCATAATTATAATTGTATTTTACAAAATATTATAATAAAGTATAAAAATTTCAACTAATATTTAAAAATTAACTACATTGATGAGAAATGTTGATTAGAAATATAATTTTACGCTCTCTTTACTAACATAAACTAATAAACAAATAAATATTTTAATGGTAACCTTTACTGACATACAAACCTTTTTACAATTCAGTTTTTTTGGTCTAAAATGCACCAAACCTTCCAAATTCAATTATTAAAAAAATAAAAAATAAATATATAAATATATTGTTTATATATTTTAATATTAAATTTAATAATTTAAATTCCTTATTAAATATATCTTCACATAATATATATACATGCAATATTTGCTGATTTTCTCTTTTTGTCAATATATTTTCTTTGTGCTTTGAAAATCATTGCAATTGTCATGTATTTTAGTGCTTTTACTTTTCAATGTATCACAAAATTAATATCTTCGATATATACAGAGAGGTTGCTTTTGTTTTTTTTCAATATATTTTTTTGTGCTTTGAACATCATTGCACTTGTCATGTATTTTAGTGTTTTTACTTTTCAATATATAAAATATTAATTTTGTGATACATTGAAAGTGGAACATTAATTCTCAATATTCTTCTCAATCATCAATGTTTCTCTCATGATGCATGATATTATGATATTTTGAGGTTAATTTATATTTTATACGAATCTCTTTTCTTATTCTTTAAAAATCAAATGATTTTAATTTCAAATGCTTTTACCTTAAGAGTGTTTTTAATATATTAAAAAAAATTATTAACATATTTAAATTAAATTTTAATTTTTTTTTTAATAATAAACCATTTTTATGGTTTCCTGGTCTATATGCTTTTTTCATAACCATAACTATGACACCATATATATATATATATATATATATATATATATATATATATATATATATATATATACACTTTCGCTTATATAACTATGGTACCATGTCGATATCCATTACTTTATTTAAAAAAAAATAGAATTTAAAACTATACTTTTAACAATAGACACCCTTTCACTTATATTTTAATTTATGAGATCTCATTCTCTATTAAAATACCCTTTCTTCCTATATATATATATATACATTTTCTTTTGTGATATCTTTAAATAAGGGTATTAGAAAGATTTTTTTCACAAATATAAAATCATTTTATGATAAGTAATAGTAGATGATGATAAATAATAATAAATCATAGGAAATAGTCTAAACAAGTTCTACTTACTACACCTTATTAGTCTAGCTAAAAATAAAGTCTCTTATTTTGTTAAAGTTTGATTCACTTCTACCAATGGTGATGTCATCTCCGAATTCTTTATTGATGAACATGTTAAATTTGAGTTGCAAAGCCTCCTTGTAGAGCTTATTTACATGATTATTATATAGTATTAGAGCATGAGAAAAGGAGATATCATGCAATATACCCACACTCTCCTCCTACTGTATGCCTATATTCATAGGGCTTGGATTGTAAATCTAATAGTTATTTAGTATTGACAGTATAACCATTTTAGAATATGCAAAGACATGTAAATTTCAAAAATTTAGGGCTACCATAGGATATAATAAATCATGGAGAAAAGATGTGTGTCAAAATTTGATTCGTCCATGTCCCCGATATCCTTTCCCAAGAAAGAAATCATTTTATGAGATATGAAGAGTAAAACCTACACAATGATGCAGACTCCTCAGGTTGCTAAAATATCATTTATGGAACTCTCTAGTGGAACATCATCCTACAAAAAAATTTGAACCTACAACTATAGGCTCATACAGATAAATTATTAATATAATGGGCATTAAAACACAAATCACAAAACCATCAACTTCATATTTCCATTCCAAAAAAAAATATTAAGATACATTCATATCTACAGAAATAGGTCTCATCCCCTACCTATAGAGACCCTTTCTTATTTTTTAGTCTTCCTTAAAAAACCCTTGCCTCCACTCCCTAAGAGAAGTTACATCGTTCCATATTGTTTCCCCCAAAAATACCCCCTAATTTTATTTTTTTTTTGGTAATATACTTAAAATAATCTAAACTGAACTCTACTTATGGGAATCTACTGACTGTCTACACATATATGGAGTCGTAGTCCATCATCTTCCCCTTCCTTTTTTAGAATTTTGAACCTACGGATTCAGAATAATCTAGTTCAGTATACTTAATTAGTTCCTCTTAAAAGATCCAAGTGTTGTTTGAATTAGGTATCCCTTTACATTTTAATAGATACAGCTGATATTTATTTTATCTTGTGGAAATATATTTGGTGCCTACCATTTTCTTAAGACGTTCTTCCCTTTTTAGCGGTAGATGACTGCTATGTTCTGTAAGTACATCTTCCTCAATGATTTATTTGACCCCTCCATGATAGGAATATATATTTTCAACATTAAATATGATTATAACGTTAAATATTGTAGGTAGCTCAATTAGATAGGAATTTTCATTGATTCTTTTCAGGATTTTCATGGACCATTATTTTTTGGTTCCAATTTATGGTATGTTCCTTTAGGGAACCTCTACTTTCATAGGTAAACCATGAGTTGTTAGCCTTATTTGTATACATTTTGTCCCCAAATAATATCTTCTTTTATCTTGTATACCTCATTTTTTGTTGTAATTTCTGCCTCACATCCTCTTGCATATCATGCAAATACTTTGCAAAATCTTCAAATTTTAGAATAACTCATTCTACCTTGGGAAATTCAATTAGATATACTATTCCATGTGGGTTGTCTCCATAAATAACTTGAAAAGGATACTTACCTTTAGACCTGTAAATTTCAAAATTGAAAGAAAATTCATCCTATGTTAAAATTAAGTCCCATTGCCTTGAATTTTCTCCCATCAAGCTCTCAAGAAAATTCCTCGAGATTTTTTTCACTACCTTAGTTAACCCATTAGTCTAAGGATGATTTATTGAACTATATTGTAATATATTTTCAAGCTTCTGCCACAACTTCCTAAAAAAAATACCTAGAAACTATTGAGATTCAACAAGATGATGAGCTTACTGAAAATTAAGCACCTTCACTAAGTGGGGCCTGTAGGAAATTTTTGGGTCTATGTCTATTTTTAGACATGGTGAGCATATTCTATAAGTTGCAGGATGCTATTTGTAGATGGTTGATCAATTTGGAAAATTAGATGAAATTATTTTTTAGAATATTAGGCAAAGTCTATTTATAGATCGCTAATCCAAAAATAGATGCATGTTGATTATTATTAGCCCTTGATAATAATCTGACAATAAATATCAACTTATTCTCTTGGAGCACTTTATTTCAGTGAAAATATTTGGCAAATCAGTGGGCTAAAGGAATTACAAAATTTCTAGGGTGGTTGGTGACTCATGCATGGAGTATTCAGTTAGAACTGAAGTGGAAAATTTGTGATAGAGTTGGAAGAGTAGTTATGGGAGTTGTTATTTAGTTTAACTTAGTTAAGTGAGTTAAAATCAATTGTGCTAGTTGTATCTAGTTCTAACTGAACATATACTAGCGAGAGTTTAGTGAATTAATTATTTAACTAATTCACAACTAGAGACTCACTTGAAACTAAAAAAATACAACAGTTAACTACTTGCATGTCAATTCCAGTGAAGACCTAGTGGAGAGATAGGTGAAAGGGTGAGATGGACTATTTTTTGTGACTATAGTGATGCATTCAATGAATATGACACACATTGGATATGCCAATGAGGATTGTGTAGTCAAGGCAAGGCCAATTCGAATTCATTCAGGGGTCTTCTTCAGCAGGGATTGCGCAGTGGAGGCAGGCTGTCAGGAGGCAAGAAATTGGTGCATAGATATGAAAATTTCTACATGACAATGTATAATGATTGTTGATTGTACTGAGAGCTTGATGTACTAAGATTTGTATTAAATTATTACAACTATTAAGATTTGTATTAAGATAGTTGGGGTTTTTAGGTTTAAGCTTTCTCATTAGACAACTATGTTTATGTGTGACGGATTTTGCTTCATATGTGTTTTGCAATTGGCAATTTAATTTCCGCAAAGAATTAAATGGAAGGATTTTGTATTTAACATAAGTCAATTTGTTAGATCATGGGTGTCCAATAATATAGATGCATATTGAATAATTTCTTCATGCTATGGGAGTAGTGTTAATCACTGAAGATTGCAATCTTGAAGAGGTGCTTAGTTTTGTGCTGGTGGAAAATTCAAATTTTCTGCAGAAATTTCTTGATCTAATAGTTGAGTATTCATTGAAATGGATTTCAATGGGTTGCGGTTGGAGTATGCCCTCGAGGGTAGCTCGAACTACATAGCCTGGAAGGACAGGTTGAGGCAATGCTTAAATATAATGGTTTGAAGGAGTTCATCGATAGCGATGTTCCTAAGCCTACTTCTAGCGATGCTGCATTACTTGACGCATGGCAAAAGAAGGTAGAGAAGAAAAGAAGAATTATATTGGAAGGTTCGAAAGACCATATTGTGTCAAGAATTCACGAGAAAACCATTCCATTTGCAATGTGGAAGGGTTTTATAGATCTTTTCCAAAGTAGCAACGACCATAGGAAGTTGGCACTGAAAGATAAGCTCAAAAAAATCAAAATAGAGAAGGGCAAAAATATTCCAAAATATCTCACGAAGTTTGTCGAATGTAGGGAATAGCTGGGGACTGTGGGAATCAAAGTTGCAGATGATGACTTGGTGAGATTTTCTCTCCTTAAACTATCAAAGAGTTGGCACACATATCAACACTCTGTGAATGGACGTGAGAAACTACTGGATTGGGAGCGACTTTGGTCAGATCTAGTGCAGGAGGAGATGAGGCAAAGTACCAGGGATGGCTCTTCATCGAAGAATAATGACAAAGAAAATTACACTTTGGATTCCAAAGCAAGGAAAGGGAAGGGGAATAAATCCCATCCAAAATCTTAGGCTAAAGGAAAGAAGCTAGATTTGTCCAAAGTAAAGTGTTTTCACTGTCACAAACATGGGCATCTCACCACGAACTTCCCACAGAAAAAGAAGTACAGGAGGGCTATTGGAGCTGCAGTAGTTGAGGCCTTAGCTTCACAATTTGAACTTGATTTCTCCTTGATCGCATGCTTTGTTTCAAGCGCAATGTGATCGGTGTGGTATCTTCATAGTGGTGCTTCCTTCCACGTGACGGGAGACAAGGAGTTGTTTAGTGTCTCGGAGGAGAAAGATCCCCAAATGCATATAGAGATGGGCAAAGATGGCAGATACAGTGCGAACAACATTAGAACCATTACCTTTGAGAGGGATTCAGGTGAACCATTTCTATTGAAATATGTTATGCATGTTCTAGGTTTGAATAAGAACCTGGTCTCAGTCATGATGTTGAAGGACAGAGGTTATGACACTGTTTTCAGCAAGGGAAAATATTTCCTGTGACATAAAACAACAGGTCAAAAAAAGAGGATATGGATTCAACTTAAGAATCTATAAAATCTAGAGGTAGATGGTTGTGCTACAATGATGGGAAAGGCAGAAGAAGTGGTGAGTTGGGATGAGGGCGAATTATGGCACATGAGATTGGGCCATCTTCACCATGGCGCCTTGAAGATTTTGCAGCATATTTCTACTACACTTCCCAAGGGTACTTTTGTGCAGTGAGATTAATGCAAGGGATGTACTATGGGTAAGTTTTTGAATACCACCTTTCATGAGAAGGATAACTGTGCTTCGGTGATCTTGGAGAGAATTCACACAGACATGTGTGGACCTTTCTTGGTTGCTTCAATAGAAGAAAATAGGTATTATGTTATATTTTTTTATGACTATTCTCGTATATGTTGGATCTTCTTCATGCCGAAGAAGAGTGAAACATTTTCAAAGTTCTGTAAGTTTAAAACATTGGTGGAAAAGGAGTCAGGGAAGAAAGTGAAGGCTCTACGGAGCAATGATGGTGGTGAATATATCTCAAACGAATCCAAATACTTCTATAGCAAAGAAGAAATTCAAAGAGAACTCATAGCACCCAATAACCCACAACATAATAGGGTCATGAAGAGGAAGAATAGAACGATTGTGGGTGCTGCATGACCAGGGCCTACTGATGCACTTGTGGGAAAAAGCATGCAACACTGCGGTTTATGTGCAAAACCATTGTCCTCGTAGGGTACTTGGAAAGAGTACACTTGAAGAAGATTTTACTAGTAAGAAGCCTGATATTTCTCATTTGAATGTTTTTGGCTCATCCGTTTACATTCATGTGAAAAGGGACGGTAGGAAGAAGCTGGAGCTGACTGCAAAAGTTGGGATATTTGCACGGTACATAGAAACACCCCATAATTATCATGTGTATTTTCCAAACATTCGGATGACCATGGCGCGATGAGATATAAAATTCAATGAGGAGAAAGCCATGAATTTGTCACTTGAGAGGGAGCTACACTTGCATGTAGAGGAGGAACTTCTGGAGCCAAAATATGAGCCTCAAGATGTGGATCAGCCACAAGAGTAGGATAAATCAGTGGAGGATTCTACTCACGTAGAGCCAAACATCAGAACAGGTAGAAGGCATACCACAAAAGCTGAGAGACTGAAGCTTGATGCAGCACAGAATGTAGGAGTCCCTACATGACAGTGTAGATAGAGACAGTCACCTGACTGATTCACTAGATACATGGCTCTCATGAGCAAGTGTATCATGATAAATCCATATTCCTTTGAGGAAGCAACGCAGGAGCCCACATGGTTAGATGCCATGGTGGAGGAGTATGATTCCATTGTTAGAAATAACGTGTGGGAGATTGTTCCAAGGCCTGGCGGTAAATCAGTGGTAGGTTCAAGATGGATCTACAAGGTAAAGAAAGTTACTAACGAGAGCGTCGATAAGTATAAGGAAATATTTGTTGCCCGTGGCTTCTCACAGATCGAGGGGATTGATTATTAAGAAAAAATTGCACCTGTTGCACGATATTCTTCCATAAGGACCATCCTTGCTCTCTCAGGGTAGATGGGTTGGCACATTCATCAGATGGATGTGAAGATTGTCTTCCTTAACGGGATCGTTGAGGAAGAAGTTTACATTGAGAAACCTAAAGGATTTGAGATCTTCAGCAGCGGGTCGCATGTGTGCAGACTCAAAATAGCACTGTATGGGCTGAAGCAAGCACCCCATGCTTGGTACAAATGGATCAACAACTATTTCACTGGACTTGGATTCACCAAGAGTGAGGCGGATGCTAACCTATACCAAAATGTGGTGGAGGGAAAAATTTTAATCATTGTTATTTATGTTGATGATTTAATACTAATGGGTGATGAGCAGTTGATACACTCATGCAAGGAGGATCTTGCAAAGGAGTTTTAGATGAACGATTTGGGCATCCTTCATATTTCCTTGGATTGGATATATGGCATTGAGAAGGTGAACTGTTTGTGTCTCAAGGCAAGTATGATCAGAAGATACTTGGTAAGTTTCACATGCATGACTACAAGCCCATGGATACTCCTCTTCTAGGAAATTGGAGGAAAGAGGATGCTAAATCGTTAGAGGTAGTGGATTCTACTGTCTATTGATAGTTGGTGGGTTCGCTCATGTATTTAGTTAATATAAGACCGGACATATGCTATGCAATGAACCAGCTTAGTCAAGCGATGGTTAATCATAACAAGCTCTTTTGGAAGGTAAACAACCATGTCCTAAGATATATTTGGGGCACATATGAGTATGGCTTATGGTACAGACATAAGGATGAGGTGAAGTTGCATGGCTTCACAGATGCAGATTGGGCAGGCAGCCCAAAAAACAGAAAGAGCACATCATGAGGGGCTTTCAGTATCATATATAGAGTATTTTCTTGGTACATTAGGAAACAAAGATCCATGGCACTCAGTTCGGTAGAAGCAGAATATATGCCAGCAATTCAAGCTACATGTGAGGCTATCTGGATGAGGAAGAACCTGGTCAGTTTTTTCAGTTCTCATTTAGATCCTATAGTGATACATTGTGATAATCAGAGTTTCATTAAAATCTCGATTAATCCTATGTTTCATGATATATCTAAGCATATATATATATATATATATATATATATATATATATATATATATATATATATATATATATATATATATATATATATATATATATATATATATATAGATATCCGGTATCATCATATCAGAGATTGTGTACAACGGAAGATCATGTTGCTTCAATACATTCCTACGAAAGATTAGGATGCAGATATTCTGACAAAGACGCTCACCAGGAGAAAATTCGAATACCATAGAGGTAGGATTGGGGTGAAGGATAATCCCTATATTTTTGAGAGGAAGTGTTGAGATTCAGCAAGGTGATGAGCTTAGTGAAAATTAAGCACCTTCACTAAGTGGAGCCCGCAGGCTATTTTTAGGTGTGTGTATATTTTTAGACATGGTGACCATATTCTGTAAGTTGCAGGATGCTATTTGTAGATGCTTGATCAATTTGGAAAAATAGATGAAATTCTATTTTTAGAATATTGGGTGAAGTCTATTTATAGATCGCTAATATAAAAATAGATGCATGTCGATTATTATTAACCCTTAATAATAATCTGACAATAAATATCAACTTATTCTCTTGGAGCACTTTATTTCATTGAACAGATTTGTAAAATCAGTGGACTGAAGGAATTACACAATTCCTAGGGTGGTTGTCGACTCATGCATGGAGGACTCAATTAGAACTGAAGTGGAAAAGTTGTGACAGAGTTGGAAGAATAGTTATGGAAGTTGTTATTTAGTTTAACTCAGTTAAGTGAGTTAAACTCAGTTTTGTTATTTGTATCTATTTTTAACTGAAGATACACTAGTGAGAGTTTAGTGATTTAATTATTTAATTAATTCACAACTAGAGACTCACTTGCAACTGAACAAATACAATATTTAACTACTTGCATGTCAGTTCCAGTGGATACCTAGTGGAGAGATAGGTGAAAGGGTGAGATGGACTATATGTTGTGACTATAGTGATGCTTTCAATGCATCTGAAAAACATTGGATATTCCAATGAGGATTACGTAGTGAAGGCAAGGCCAATTCGAATTCATTAAGGGGTCTTCTTCAGCAGGGATTGCGCAGTGGAGGAAGGCTGTCAGGAGGCAAGAAATTGGTGCATAGATATGAAAATTCCTGCATGACAGTGTGTAATGATTGTTTATTGTAGTGATATTTTGATGTAATAAGATTTGTATGATATTATTACATGATCCATTGATATACATTGTTGTCGCTCCTAGAGACAGCCTAGAGTTGTGATAGACCAGTGCCTAGGACATCTTATCATAGCAAGGAGCATATGGTATAACAAACGAGGTTATCAATAAAATATCTCATGCTATCTCTTTTAAAACAAGGAAAATTAATATGAATGGGACCAAGACCTTCAGAAACTCATACAGAGATAGGAATGTCGCAGAGACAACATGAAAAACTCCAATGTAAAAGCAACAGACGATTCAGAGACATCGTACTGCAAAGAGGGCCGATTCAGAAATACATCACATAAATAAGTTATCAGAAAGTGTATATGGTGAGTGAAATATTTAGGAGATATTAGCTAACATTGAGCTGGTACCCAGATATACAATACCACCATGCATGGGTTTACCAATCTAAGAATCCATACATGACAATAGCATTTTAAAAGCACCCTCCCAAAGAAACCAATATAGCAGAAATATGGTTTAGCTGAATGATGGAATAGAATATCATGCATGGGCCATATTTAAAGAAATTGACTGATCTGAGCATGGGCATCAACTAGGATGAATCCATACCAAAAATCAATGAGCCACTCGCATTCCAAAACATGATACAGGAAACATGGATGAAATGAAATGATATATTAAAACAACACATAAGAGAAAGTTACAGACTGTGAAATACCAAAGACCAGAATCCTCTTTAACAGATGGAACTCCTCCTCACTGAGACCCTATGGGCTCTGCACCTTCATATAAAATTTATACAAAATGTATACACAAAGCCTTTCACTGCATAATTTTCTGATAAAATTTGGAACCCTAAACTATCTGTTCTTCGAGAGCTTTATAGGAGAACAAGAGAGCTCGAAAAAGGGAGTAGGTGATGAACATTTAATTGTATCATTAAAACAAAATGGTGAAAAAGTGCCCGCCCATACTGCTTGACAGCGTTGTAGTGCTGAATGTACTCTGTGGCCGGCTAACTGAAATAAATGCACTGGGTAGAAATCTCTCCAGGAACATGGCAAAGTAGTAAAATCACATAATAATCCCGTCCTTTCCTGGAGAGAAAACTCTGTTGCAATAAATCCTTGAGGGCATGGTTTTCTGTGTATAAATATTTCGAATGATGTGCAGGATCTTCAATCTAGTACTCTGCTTCAAAAGGTTGGATCAAGGCCCCTAAAATCTTCAGCTACCTGCCTTTAATTATCTATCTTTCATTGATATTCTCTATCTGCTCCATTAATGTTTCCATCTGCAAAATCTGCGTATTTTAATAACTCTGGAGGGTTTGACAGATTTTCACCCCTGCTTCTTTAATGAAAGCCGTGTCATAATAGCTTCCCAGATTTCCCTCATAAATTCTGCCTCTGAAATATGGTCCTTTGATGCGTTCTCGACTTTTGAAACGGAGGCTGTGAATTATGGAAAATTTCCACCACTGTAACCCTGCAAAAATCCGCAAACTCGTTAAGAAAACCATGCGTACGGGGGTGATTATGGAGGATGGGAGAACAATGGCACAGCAGTGGTGGAACAGTGTTTTATGCGTAAAAATGGTGAAACATGCAATGGTACAATGTATAATAGGGTTTGGTGGAGAAATGCATCGTGGGCCATTTGATCATGCTCTATAGGCGTAGATCAACGGCGGAGATCGAACAGTGGAATAATATACGACAATGAGCGGAATACATGTGAAACATTAAAAATTAAATGTAAAACAAGGAACTTTGGTTATAAGCGGAAATGCGAGGAAATGCATGAAATGTAATGAAATGGACGTGTGAGGCGGGACCCATATGGAATCGTAATCAGAAACTGGAGCGGGAGTCGGACATGCGATGTGACGAATCGCATCGCAAATATTTACGATTGGATAGATCGGAGGTTAGAGCGATAGGAGGTGGATATGCGATTGCGATGGGGAAGGGACTTGCGATGCGATGGTTGGAGGGTAAATGCGACGCGATCGATCACATCGCGAATGTTTGCGATGATCGATCAGGAGGCTTAACATAAATGTTGCGATGGGGGAGGAACATGCGATGCGATCAATCGCATCGCAAATATTTGCGATGGACCGATTGGGAGGCTACACATGAATGCTGCGATTGTGATGGTGCGATTAGTGCCTTAAGGGTCAGCGCTCGGTTTCAGGCTAAGGGCATATGTGGGGAAGTGGTTAAGGGGCTTGCGGAAAAGGGGCCAAGCCCTTAATATTTTCATATATGGGTTTTGCGGCCTTTTAGAATGTAATTTTGGGGCAGGAAAAGGGCAACGATAGGCAGCAAAAGGATTACTTAGGCTATCAAAATAATTTTGAAGGGTTCAAATGGAATGGCCTGCCAAGAAATTTAATAGGATTTTGACATGGTCAACATACATAATATATTATAGTTGGGTTTTTTAGCTTTAAGATTTCTCATTAAACAACTGTGTTTATGTGCGGTTGATTTTTCTTCATATGTGCTTTGTAATTGGAAATTTAATTTCTGCAAAGAATTAAGTGGAATATTCTGTATTTAACATAAGTTATTTTTTTAGATTAGGGGAGTCTCGTAATATACATGCATCTTGTATAATTTCTACATAAACTTTGAATATTGATCACTAGTAATGAACTTGGGTAGTCCATGTAGGCACACTATCTCCCTTAATAATAAATCGACCACCTTTCTTGCATCATTTGTTTTCTTACACAAAATGAATTGGTTAATTTTAGAGAACCTGTCCAACACCTCAAAAGTAGAGGAATTTCATCTTTGAGTGTGAGGTAACTCCAAAAAAAATTCTATGAAGTTGTTTATCCATGGCCCTTCTAGTACTAGAAATTGTTTATATAATCCTGTGTTTTTTTCTCACTCCTTACAAATTTGGAAAATTCTGCATGAAGAAAAAAAAAATTGACATCATTCCTCAACTTAAGCCAGTTTTTTTTTTTAATTACTTATTAGGTTGTAGCATTTTTCCATACCAAAATGACCAACCAATCCATTCTAATCCACTCCCCTAATGAGATTTTCCCTTTAGGGTCCCCATGGAATGCATACTTGGATTCCTCTAAATAGAAATCCACTAGCTAATCAATTATCTCTAGAAGGATTTCTAGTTGCATTTACTATATCTTTTATAGCTTCAATTATTTGGCTGAAATAATGATTTGCAACATATTATCCCTTCATTTATTCAAACCCGATAACCTTGTTGGTCATAGTGAATAGTAGGTGATCTCTAATACTTAAAGGATATGGTGCAAAATAAATTTTCCTACTTATATGTTGTAGTATAAATATATAAATATGCAGAAATGAGACCCATTTAGTATGCTTATGGGACAACTTGTCTTGAGAGATTATATATTTCAATTCTTGATTGTCAGTTACTGGGATAAATTCTTGATGTAAAAGGTAGTGTCTCCACTATTTCTATGTCTAAAAATTTTCATATAGTTATCTATCATAGGTTCCATACATTATTTTTTCATAATCTAATATCTCATTGAAAAATGAAACTAGCTGACCTTCTTGGCTTATGACCTCTCCAATTGCAACAATTGAAGCATCACATTTAATGGTAAATATGGTAGAGATATAACTGGGGCCTTAATCAATTTTAATTTTAGATTTTCAAAAGTCCTCTCAGTTGCCTTAGTCCATGAAAATGAATTTCCCCTTGTGCAATTGGTTAAGGAAAATCTTACTCCACTAGAATTTTTGATAAATTTCTTGTAAAATTTTACCTACCCATGAGACTCCTCACATCTGTAATGATTCAAAGTGTAGGTTATTCTAATATGTCTATAAATTGTTTTGTGTCCATACTAACTCCATTCATAAAAATTAAATTCTCAAGGAAAACTAATTTGTTCGTACAAAAATCACTCTTCTCAAGCTTCGCCAACAATCTTTCTGCTCTAATTGTATCAAGCAATATCTTTACATGATTCAAATATTCTTCGTTTTTTTTGCTAAAAATCAAAATGTCATAAAAAAAATAATGATAAATTTATTGATGTAGCGTCTCAATACCTGGTTCATAGTTCACATAAAAGTATTAGGATCATTAGATAATCTGAAAGGAATAACTAGCCATTTATACAATCTGTCTCGATTTTCGAATGTTGTATTCAATTCTTCACCTTCTATGATCTAGACTTGGTGGTAATCACTTCTTAAGTCCAACTTAGAGAATATTTTCACACAAGACAAGTTGTCTAATATGTCATTCATACAAGGTAGTGGATATGTATACCTTACTGTGATTTTTTTGATAGCCCTAAAGTCTGTGCACAATCTCCATTTTGTTCTCTTTCTTAGGTGATACTAAAGCAGGAGTGGCATAAGGGTACATGTCATCTCTAATATTTTGTTAAAGAACATGAAATTTTTCTTATCATTTCTTCATCCTCTTGAGGAGCTCACTTGTAGGCAACATGATTAGGGACTTTTGATCATCCAAGTACCAAGTCAATACAGCATGTAATTTCACTTGAAGTTAGTAACCGAATAAGTAATTCTTTTGGAGTTACATTTGAATATTTTGTCAATATTTCTTGAAGCCATCATGGGAGTGTTCACTCTTCAGGTGTTCTTTCCTCTTATAGGAATAATAGGTAACAGATTACCCCCTTACTTTGCTTACAAAAACTCTTATAACCCATCATCACAAGTGACAATGTTGTCATTTCAGGTGCCTCTTCTCTTTTCCATGGCTTCAAAAGATGCTTCTTCCCATCATGTTAAAATTCATAGGTTTTTTCTATCCTCTAATGGGTTACTTTATGATCATATTTTTGAAGTCTTCCTAATAGAAAATGACATGCATCCATCATGACTATGTCACATGATACCTTGTCTTCATAAGGATGTATCTTAGAAGTTACCAGACAAGATTTAACGATAAGCACACTATGTTCCTTTTCCAACCATGAAATTTTGTAGGGTTGGAGTTAGGAATACAGGTAAGCCATAAATTTTCTACCATTTCAATACTTTCGAGATTAATGGTAAACCTCATCAATGGTTACCCTCCATAATTTTTTATGGCACTTGCATTTAGTGCAAAAAACACCCTTCCTCCTCTTATTAGCTTCAATATTTTCCTTGTTTCTTGATATCAAATTCCTTTGTAGAATTAAGGTCTCTCCCTCTTCCTCTTCAAATTCTTGAACCACAACCTCCTCTTCTAAAACAAATGCTCTTTTGGGGTTTTTAGTGCAGTCTATTGATTTTTTTCCTTCACCGCATATAATGAACCTTAACTATCCTCAATAGCATGAGCCCTGTACTCTTCCTCTACCTCTAGAACTTCCTCTTCCCTTAGTTTCTGGTTTTGCTTCCTAGTAATCTTCTGACCCTTCATTATTGCAAGGTTTTGAAAAGAACCCCTTATAGGGTGTGTTGATATTTTTTCTACCCACATTCTTACCTTTACCCCAAGATAATTTCTCCTCAACTTTCGAAGTATATTGATATTCTTCATCCATTCAACAAAACTGAACTAAATCCAATTCATCTTTGGGTTGAAACCACAATCCATTAACATATCTAGCACTACATTGTTCTCTATCTTTTTGGAGGTTTTCTCTTATCTATAGCTTCATAAACAACTCAGTGTATGCCTTAACGGAAAATTCCTTTTGCCTCAAGTTTTGAATATTTTGAAAAAACTATACAAGTAATCTAAAGGTAAAAATTTAGTCTTCAAATCATTTAGCATATACGGAGATAATTTCATTTTCTCTTTACCTCGGTTAGGTATTCTAAAATTTATCCTGCCATAAGGCAGTATGCGAATTCAATGTTTATCATCAATTTTCTTAAATGGTTGGAATTCAATTTTTTTTAATTAAATTTTGACTTGAAAGAAGTTGAATGGCTATATTTTTTTATTAAGAATAACATGTAATGTCGAATAAATATTTGATTTGATTTGAATATATTTCTAGGTCTTACAAAACAAAAAATACATGTTTCATTCTTTATTATTATTTTGAGTACATATTAACACCTGAAATCTATATGACATGTTTTTTCACATAAATATACATAATTTGATAGTGTAGTTTAATCATTAAATTTTATTTTTAATGATTAGGGTTTTGTCACATTATACTTGGATTTTTATTTGTATTATATATGTATATGTAAATATAACCAAAGATAATTATTATTTTCAAATATTTCAACCAATTAAAAATTTTAAATTCCATTTTTAAAAGACAAAAACTAATTATTTTATTTACAATATTTTCATAATTATTGTATTTTACAAAACATTATAATAAACCATCAAAATTCAAGTAATTTTTAAAAGTCAACAACATTGATTGGAAATATATTTTTACACTCCCTTCAATAACATAGACTAATAAAAAAATAAATATTTTAATTGTAATCTTCAATGACATACAAATCTTATTACAATTCACTTTCTGTATTATAATGTTTGTATATTTTAGTATTAAATTTAATAATTTAAATTCGATTTTATATATATATATATATATATATATATATATATATATATATAGCTTTTGTCTTTTTTTGTGAATAGAACTTCATTACACTTGTCATGTATTTTAGTGTTTTACTTTTCAACATATAAAATATTAATTTTGTGATACACTGGAGGTGGCACATTAATTCCCAATACTTTTTTAATCATCAATGTTTCTCTCGTGATTCATGATAGGTTGACATTAATTTATATTTTATATGAATATATTTCCTTATTCTTTAAAAATTAAATGCTTTTAAATTCAAATGCTTTTAATTTAAGAGTGTTGTAATATATCTTTAAAAAAAAATTATTAACAAATTTAAATTAAATTTTATAATATTTTTTTTTATAATAAATTATTTTCATGGTTTCTGGGTATATGTGCTATTTTCATAATAATAAATATGACATTATTTGAATATTTTTTACTTTATATAACTAGTATTTTCACTGAGAGGTGCATAGTAACAATTGAAATGGGGAATGCAGAAACAATAATTAAGTGAAATATATAGAAATTTTAGTTTCTATATATCTTTTAAAGAATGTAATAGGAGGTTGAATTTTAAAAGAAAGTTACACTAACATAATTTTCCCATAATAATGGCATAGTAATGATGGGATCCTTCCTCTTCATGCTCCCTTCTCATCCTATGATTTACTATATGACATTTGAGAAGTGGAGAAAGTACCAACTTGGGATAAAAATCAACAAATGACAAATATGAAGACATAAAATGAAGGAAAGGAAACCTTTTGCACTCAAGAAGCATACAAAATGGATTCATGAACTCCCTCCTACATTGGATCAAATAAAAAAATCATGGAACACCTTGCCAATAATGAGAAACAAAATAAATTTGGAAAAAAAGAAAAAACTTGAAAAATATATGCTCATTTCAAAATAACACTAGGCTCAGAAGCATCTCTTGCCAGACTTGGCTACTCTATGTGAAATTTCATTGAAATTAAAATATCTTTTTTTCATTAAGTAAAAACAATTTATCAAAAAATGGTTAACACCTCTATTTATCAAGGCCTTTATTTTAAAGAAAATTATGGGAAAAAATAACATAGCCAAAAATCACATAAAATTTGACACCTAATTTGAGTGATTTGAGTAGATTTTGAATTAAAATAACATATTCGTAAATTGAAGGAGACGTTACACTTGTGCTTGCTAACTCTTTATAGCTTGGTAAAAAAAAATTGTGTAACCGTTATGTGTAATTGTATGAAAAATTGTTAGATTTGAAACTGAACTAACTATTCACATATTTATATTCACTTTCATAAATAGTAAAGCTAATGGCCATAAGTAGTGTACCCAATACTTAGTTTCAAACTTTTCTGCATCGGAACCCAACGACTTAAACTTCTTTCATCACCAACTTTTGTCTACTGTTCGTTCATGTAAAAACAGTCCATGTATTCCATCATTTATTTGACCAAACAGTAAGGAGGCACACAAACTGCTAGACATAATACATCAATGAATTTGAGAAGTAACCCCTGCTAAAGGTTAGAAGATGAAGACATCATGAAAATGTACTCAAAGAAAATGTTCCTGGAAAATTAAAATTGGAGTAGTCCAATAATTAAAAGGGAAAATAAAAAAATTGCAATTAAAATTAAAGAAAATAAAATTGGATCAAACTAAAAAACATGTAAAAGAAGAAATTAAAATGTTGGAATTAAAATCGCAGCTATTAGAAGAGTAAATACGATGACGAAAAGAACAATTTAATATATCCACCTGGCGAGTAAGAAAGCAGAAATAAGTAAGAGGAAAGAAATTAACAGCGCACCATCACTCTCGGAGCAACAATTGAAAAGCATGGGAAGTCAAAGTGGCCAACTTTTACGGCCAATTAGAAAAACGATTGCTATTCTTAATGAATGAGTTAGGAAGGGGAATGAAATTTCCGCTTAACCAATGAGTTACGATTCATTCTCAGTCCGCTTAATCAATGAGTTACGATTCGTTCTTAATCCCATTAAATCCCAAATCAATTTTAAAAATGAAGAAATGTATTCATTATTTGTATGAATCTTTTCTTTGCTAAAAATGTAGTAATTGTGGTATCGAGGGAAGTTTATGAAGTAGTAGTTGTGGTATCGAGGGAGTGAAGCAGTACGTGGATTGCTTGCACTAATAGAATGATGGATGATTTTAGAGGCCGAAAGAAGACACCACTGCAGGTATTAATGGGGGATCAGTGGGAGGGAAATCTTATTGTCCAAGTTTTATTGTCATCGTTATTGTCAAAATATTTTCTGAGTGCTTGTAGAATATGGGCATCGAGATTTTGGGCTTTGATCATATGAAAGATCAAAAATTTTCAGTAATGGTGAATGCCGATGAAGACAGAGCTCAAACAATCCAAAAAAAGTCAAACAATCAAACTTAACAATGCTAAACTATTTTCTACTCTTGCTGCCTACTCAAAAGGAAATTCACACATTTTATTTTGTAAAGTTTAGAACTTATGAAGGCTAAAGGTAAGAACTGATTAGGCTGACAAAAATATTTGATATCCCATCAGGGACAAAGCCTCTGAGGCCACTGATGCTCCAATCCAGCAGTGTCAGGTGTAGTCGATGAACTGTAATTGACTGCAATTCCTCAATCATTATTCCCATCAGAATTATGGTTTAATACATCATGAAGATCCGTACGACCGCATGGGTGAGAATTCATATTTCAATGACTATGTTGGTTTCAATTTGGGCGAATATGAATTTGCATAATTTCCACCATCCACATCATTCATGGATACCGAAAAAATAGACGTGGAGGTTCTTTTTTCTTTCAAAGATGCCATCACATAAGATTCATTTGGATTTCTGTCCAACGGGATGCCTGACAATACAGAAAAATTATGTCATTGGAAAGGGATTTCTTGCAGAAAGCACACAAAGAGAGTAGTTTCCACAATACTTCCTCGATTATCATTGTCATCATTGTGAGGTTCCATTTCCCACCTCTATGTAACCTCTCTTTATTGATAATATTTGTTGGATCTTTCATCTAATCGGGTGACTTGAAGCATTCCACTAGAATTTGGGCAATTTAAAGAGCTGCAAATGGTGGACATGTCATTGCAACAGGGACTCATACTTGACTTGTTGCCACAACATTGGAGTCTGGGACTCATTGGAGGAATCCCATAAACTCTAGACAATTGCAGTCAATTACAGCTCATCAACTTCAGCTCTAACAACTTGAGTGGTAGGATTCCATTGGAACTTCGCTTCCTATGCGATTTGAAGTACCTAAACCTATCTTTCAACCATTTGGAGAATATCATACCCGCATCTCACGGAAACAACGACAATATTGTGACTTGGATTTACGTGGGAACATGCAGGAGGGATCCTACATATTTGAACTTTCCCTTTTGACAGAAACCTTACCAGAAGCAATTGGAAATCTGACTCAGTTGACCTATTTAGATCTTACTGGAAATCCCTACTTGGAAAATCCCATCAGCGGATATCAAATCAGCAATGGGCTCAGTGAAGAGATCCCATCAGCTCTCAGGAATTGTAGTCAATTATGGTTCATCTACTTCAGCAGCTCCAACACAGTCAAGTGAATTTTCAGATTCATGAGCTTTGATATCATGTTGGGATGAACCTATGATTCCATTCATTCTCCAATCCAACATCTCTAGCATTTTCAGTTCCATACATTGGAGGCTCGTGAGCTGAGGCCGGGTGGGGCGATACATGTCCAAAAGGGTTAGTGCCTGTAGGTTGCCCAATGAGGCTTGGATTCGAGGTGACCTATGAAGTACGATGAAATATGTTCAGAACAGTAGACATGTAGGACGAAGCTGACAATTACACTTGTCAACTTTTTACTCGATAGAAGGGCGATGAGGAAGTGTTTTGATTGGGTGGGGTGAACAGTGTTTTCTCACCCCACACCAGCAAAGATAATACCTCTGGCGTAAATATGACACTATTTTAATATTCATTAATTTATTTAAATATCACTTTACATTATCCCTGCATACTAAGCACATGGAATAATACCTACCAAATATGTCAACTCCATGAATATCATCCAATAATGTCAAACCAGAGGTCTCTAAATACACAGAAGTCATTCTTTTGAATAAAATATGCCCTTATGTTGTGACATGGGGTGGTCTGTAAAAGTGGCAATTCTACAAAGATTCACTAAACAAACTCCACCCAATCCTTATATTCCAATATCGATGCATCAAATAGCCAGTAGCCCGAGGATGTTGTAACTGACAGTCCAACAATTAAATGGCTCGTAATCCAGAATGCTTGCATGCTCTTGTCTTCCCATACCCAACACAAGGTCACATAACTCCCATGATGGAGTTTTCTAAGAAGTTTGCTTCTAAAGGTGTGACAATCACCTTCGTTACAACACACCACAAAAACCAGCAAATCACTAAAGCTCATACTCACAGTGTTGAAAAAGACAATCCTATAGAGTAGGAAGACCATAATCTTGGTCTTGATATTTTCTCTGCTAAAATCCCTGATGGATTACCTATGGATTTCGATCGGGATGCCAGATTGAATGATTTTTTGCGCTCTGTGGATAACATGGCAGGAGAGTTGGAACGATTCCTTCAAAATATCAACAAGGCGGGGCCTGCCATATTGTGTGTCATAGATGATATTGCATTTCCCTGGTCATTTGAAGTCACAAAGAAATTAGGTATTCCCTGGATTTCTTTTTGGACCATGCCTACATTTCTTTATTCAATCTACTATCACTTACATCTACTGGAGGAACACTGTCACTCTCTTTACAAAGGAGCTGCTAAGGTTTCTGTTTGTTTTAAATAGTTTTTTTCTCTTGAAATCCCACTTACAAAAACTTGCAGATATATCTAAGATGCTCCTCATCAGTAGGAAATTAGTTCACTCAAATATGAATCTTGTTTATTTTTATTTAGAATCATGTGAGACTTGTCTGTAGTTGATGATGAAGGCAACATTTTGATTGATTATATTCCCAGTGTGCCAACCTTAGAAGCAAGAGATCTTCCATTCTTAATTAGCGAGACAGACGTGGACTCAAATTACTATCTTGATGTGATGTGTAGTTCCCTTCAGATAAGTTACGAAGAAGATTGGGTTCTTCATAATTCTTTTGACGATATTGAAACCAGGGCAGTGAATTTAAGCCCTCTAGTTTGTTGGAAATACTCCCAACCACTGCCATGGAAATTTTCCACACTTAAATTTATTTTTTTTGCAGGGGAGGACATAGCCCATATTTTAAATCCAAAGGAGTTTCACGCAATAATCAAAAAACACATTACCTGACCTTACTTTGCATTTAATTCTCTTACCCACCGTTGTTGACTTACCTCTTGCTCGCAGATCGCAACCCGCAGGATTTAAGTGTTACCTCTTAAGCCTTTCATCGAATGTTAAGTTTCCACCGATGCGATATCAATAGGACCCTCCAACCATTTCCGCATTACTAAACCACTGCAAGCCTTTGTTATTTCTTTATTCCTTAAATTTAACTTTTTGCACTCCTCACTGTTTAACCGCCTGCATACCACACTTCACAACTTTTATGTTTTAGATTTTAGGCCCCACAGCGAAACATTTCTATGTTGCGATGCGAAATTGTCATCGTACATCGCAGAACTTACCATTTACCTTTTAGCGCACCTGCACTTCGCATGTCTTATGTTTTACCTTTTAAGCTGCCGGTAGTTTCATACTTTGAATTTGTTAACACTTACCTTTAAGTGCCCGCAAGTTTTTTTTTTTATTTACGATGTGATGCACCTGCAATCGCACGTTGCAAGCTCAGGAGGTTAGCGTCACAAGTTATTTTGTTTAAGTTCTGAGGTGATCACAATCGCATATCGCAAAGTTTAAAGGACTGCTCCCACAAGTTAAAGTTTTTATGTTGTGATGCGATCATGCCATCGCACATCGCAATTGCAAGGATTTAAAGTTTTCCCATAAGTGCGAGTTAAATTTTATGATCGTTGATTTTCTATTTTCAATGGAGGGCATAAATGCAACATGGTTTCGAAGCCGAAACCTATAATATTTCAAGTCCGAGTTTTTTTGTTTTGTATGTTGTTTCCGTGTAGAAACTGTAGATTAGAGCGGAAGGATGTTTGGTTGTTACCCGTCCATTCTTGCATTTAATTGCCCTAAATTTTCGAGCTTCGACTATTTTTTATTAAGGATTGTAATTTTCATATGTTAAGTGAGATGAATAGAAGAAAATGTTTCTCACATGTTTTCATTTTGTCTATCTATGTATGAATTATACTTCCGCATTTTTCATTCTCTATGTTAAGGGGGAAATACATCCCTCTGTTTGTTTTATTCCCGATTTCCAACATGGTATCAAAGCAGGTCTAGGCTCTCAGTGAAAGAAAGAGCTCACCCTTTACTGAACAAGCTGAAAGGTTGTTTGTGAAGTGGATTTTCTAGTAGTGAGAAGGTTTTTTTTACACAATCAAGATCGCAGCATCAGGAACAAGCGTGACTAATCCCCAACTACCACAGTTTAATGGGAAGAAGTATGATTATTGGGCCATTACAATGAATTCCATGTTTTCTTCACAAGATATTTGGGAGCTGGTGGAGAATGGTTTCCAAGAACGAGAAGATTCAACAACATATAATGCTTTGACACAAGCACAAAGAGATTTGTTGAGAGAAAATAAGAAGAAGGACTCCCTAGCCCTCTTCTATATTTTCCAAGCAATACATGAGAGTATTTTCCCAAGGGTTTCAGAAGTAACGAAGTCCAAGGAGGCATGGGATACTCTCCCAACAACCTACCAAGGCATGGCAAAGGTGAAGACAACAAAACTTCAAATGCTAAGAAGATATTTTGAAACTCTTTGCATGAAAGAGTCTAATAACATAGACTCATTATTTACACATGTGATTGTGCTGGTTACCCAAATCAAGTCTCATGGAGAGACACTTGAAGGAAGGAGAATAGTTGAGAAAGCCTTCACAAGTCTACCATCAAGGCTTGATGCCATAGTTGTGGCCATAGAAGAGACAAAGGATCTCTCACAGTTTTCAGTGGATTAGCTTCATGTATCATTGATGTCTCATGAGCACAGACTGAATAGAGAAAAAAACTCCTCATTGGAGCATGCATTTAAGACACAAATGTCTTTTGTTCAAGGTAGAGGTTGAGGAAGATCAAACTACAAAGGAAGAGGAAGAAGCCCACATAGAGGTGGAAGAAGAAGCCCTCAAAGCACATGTGGAAGGGGCAGCAATCAGAATCCAAGACAAGGCTCAAGCCATAATCAAGCACAAGAACATAGGTATGATAAATCTCATGTCCAATGACATTATTGTAACAAGTATGTTCATTATGAAAATTAATGTAGAAAGAAGAAAAATGACATGGGTAGTAAACCTAGTGAAAATTTCACAAAATAAAATCAAAACCATGGTAATGTGATTTTAGCTTGTAATGTAGCACAATAAAAACAATAAGATGTATGGTTCTTAGATTTAAGGTGTAGCAACCACATGATTGGAAACATAGCAATTTTTTCCAATCTAGAAGAATGTGTACAATCTGAAGTGACAACGGGGACTGATAGCAAGGTTTTTATCATGAGGAAAGGAAAAGTAAACATAATAACAAATAAGGGAGAGAAGAAGTTCATGCCAAATGTATATTATGTCCCTGGCTTGAAATGTAACCTTCTAAGCATTGGAAAACTCATGCAAAAGGGATACAATGTGTTTTTTAGGAATGGTTTGTGCACAATCATGGATAGACCTCCAAGTAGACAGCTGATTGCAAAAGTGCATATGACAAGCAATAGAATGTTTCCTCTCAATATCAGATCAGAATTGAAGGAAGGAGGTGTTGTAGCAGCTCTCACAAAAGAAATATTTCAAGAAGAAGTGAAATATGAGAACTGGTTATGGAATTTGATGTTTAGACATCTCAATTTCAGAGGTTTGAATGTGTTGCATAGAAAAGGGATGGTAAAGGGATTACCACTCATAGAGAAACCAAACAGAATATGTGAAGGCTGCATCTTGGGAAAACAACATAGAGAATCATTTGCAGCAAGAAAGAGTATAAGAGTAAAGGCACCTTTGGAGATTGTCCACTCAGATGTATGTGGCCATTGCAAATGCCATCATTAGGTGGCAATCACTATATTTTGACATTTTTAGATGATTACACAAGGAAGACATGGGTTTATTTCCTAAAACGTAAAAGTGAAGTGCTTGAATAGTTATACCACTACAAAGCTGTTATTGAGAAGTAATGTGGACACTACATACAAGTGTTGAGAAATGACAGAGGTGGAGAAAATATCTCCAAAGACTTCCTACGTTTCTGCAGGGAGCATGGAATACACAAGAAGTTTACCACAAGGTATACACCTTATAAAAATGGTGTAATGGAAAGAAAGAATAGAAACATTATGGATGTTGGGTCATGAAGGTGATTTTTTTAAAGGCGAACTTAATTCTTTTCATTCATTATCAACTTAGGGCAAGTCTTGTTATTTCAAGAGTGTAAGAAAAATATATGCAAGTGACATCGGAGGTTAACTACTCTAAATCGTTATAAGGAATATTGTTTAATTCTCGAAGTTCAATCAAACCAACTTAAAAGTGAATTATGAAATACTTCAGATCATTCAAAGACGCTAACTCTTTAATAATCTTATGCAGGAGTAACTATCTAAGACTGAAAAGAATAGATTGCAATTAAACAACATGCTTTGATGAATTGAACAACTACCTTAATGAATTGAACAACAATCCTAATAAATTGAATAAGAATCAATTATTCTTGATTTTGCAATGGAATTATCTTTTAATCAACTAATAACATCCTTCAGAATTAAATATCGACCAAATTCTCATAATTATTATAAAATGATCTAAACATTAACTATACAGAGAATTGAACAACAACTATGCTGAAACTAGTCTAACAATTGTAAAAGCATTGATTCCAGGTAAGAGGACATGAATGATAAATCTAATCTAGTGAAAAGGAAGCTATAACATACCACGCTTGTGATTAACCGATTAAATGATAATGTTACGAAACGAAATGCCTAACTAGAAATGCAACCTCTAGAAATAAACGTATAGCACAGCAGTAACAGGAGAACCCCCAGGGTTGGGCCCGAAATCCGCTAGAAGCCTACTGCTAAGGAATACTCAGAAGTTGTTTATTCCAAAACTACCAAATTCTTCATTAATCCGCAGAGCAATACATTGGTAAAAAATTGATGATTCTGTCCGAATACTTTTATTACAGGAATATTATATTACAGTAACTATGCTGCGTCTTGTTCACCTTTGAATTTTTATAGCTTAAATCTGAATTCAAAAGTATTAACGAATCCTTCTTGTTATGAGACCCTGCTGCTTCGTGGCTACCGACTGAGCACTCCAAGAGTAGGTGTGCCTCTAGATCTTCCATTGATTCATAGGAGATGGTATGATTCCATTCGCCTTCCTTGTTTGTTGTATTTTGGTCATTCAGTCAATAGTTTGGCTATTTTGCTTCCCTTTCAATAAATATAGTGACAAATCAGTTTTTACGTTATTAAACACGCCTTTTATCACTAATTCAGTCTACCTTATTTTTGCATTATTTTCCTTTACTTTATTTCTAAGATGAAGGGAAAATATATAAAATTAAATGACAAATCATGTTAAAGATGGGGGTGAAACGTACCTTCTTCTTGGCCCAACATACACCCCTACTTACCTTTTTGTAGGTCCTTATGCAAAAAAATGGTTTAGGTGTATTTGGGTTAAAGAACGTGCAGGATATACATATTCCTTGTAAATTCTGAAGCCATGCCACCGCTTAATCTTTGCAAATACTGAGTTTGTGTGCCCCTCTGGTTCTCATAATCGTGATGATAGTCTTCAGGGGGGTACCAAATGATGGGGTATTTATATTTTCACCCTATCCATGCAGGACCCATGTTAAAAATTAGGTTGTTGTACAAAAGGAACTAGGAAGAAGCAGCTTTGGAGTTCCTATACCCAAATGGCTTTCTATTCTTCATATTATTTTTAGAGGCTAATCATCTTTGTTTGGCTGTTGCTAATTCTTCTTCCTGAATTTCGTGCAAGTATGCGCACCCATTCCGCAAAATATCCCTATGAATAGGTCTCAATTTGGATAACACTCTTTTCCGCTACGTGAATTTCTTATGTTGGGTAAACAAGTACAGGGGTTTAGTAGGTTCCCCTCTGACCCATAGATCTAGGTCATGCTCTCTTTTCTGAAAGGTGTTGTAGGACTTATCCCAACTAGTTTTGTTTTTGGGAAAGGACAGAAAAGCATGGAATTGAACGTCCCCTATGAAGGGGCTATGGTTAGTGTCCCTATCCTCCTTTAGAAATAAATTGTGTAAATATAATTCACACAAAATATGATGGACCTGCTCATCCTACTCATTGCAACACTGGAAAAATTCCTCAATGGTTTTAACATTAGTGGGCTTCCCTGCACTGATAGCATTGATTTTAAACAATAAATACCATTCCACTAATAATAAAGAGTAATTAGTGGTTGGTGCCCTGTAAGTCAATACATATGAGTAAAGAGAGCAAACCATATTGGTTTTCTTCTTAGCTTGTTCCACTTGATCCTGTGCTTTCTTTACTTTTGTCCTTTCTTCCCTGAGTTGGGAAAAGGTTTCGTCCTCAGTTGCAGAAATGTCTTTGAATTGCTTTAGTAGTGCTTGATGTTCCTATAAGGGTACTACTTCCTTTTTACACTAGGCCAATTCATGCTGGACTTGAATTAGTTCGTTGCAAAGCTTCTGATTGGAAGCTTTTTCTACTAGGGGAGTGTAAGCAGGTGTTAACTCTATTTGAGTCCCCTTATCATATGTAAGTTTCATATTAGTCTGCAAAGAGACTTCAGCAATTTGTATCAAATCCATTTTTACAAAGGCTTCAACACTATCCATCAACTCAGTCTGTACAGAAACTTTAGCGGTATCTATTAAATCGGTCTTTACAGAGGCTTCAGAATTTCCCATTAGATAGTATGTATAGGAAGTTAAATAGTCTCTATTAAATCAGTCTGTACAAAGGCTTCAGCATTGTATATTAAATCATCCTATACAAAATTTTCAGTAGTATCTATTGTTTGGGTAACAAAATCTGTTTGGGTTCCCATGGTAGCCAATTCCTTCTTAGGCTTCCAAGCCTTGTTTTCTTTTTCCAACCATTTCCTTAGTTTTTTTACCATTTTTCTCAATTTCTTACACATGCTGCTCATTTAACTTAACTTAATCTCAACCGATTTTTCTTTTTGCAAGGTTTTGGGAGGAGAAGGAGGAGTAGTGGCTTCGGTTTCAGAATTGGTTGTGCCAGTTCTAAGGTTATCAACAATGGTTTTTTCTTCAGACGTCCAAGAGGTTATTTCAGCATGAACGTCCTGACTGGGTGAAATAATATTTCCTTCAGGCATCAAGGGAAGTATCTCAATTCTTGTGTTTTGTTCTAATAGAACATTGTCCCCTGACTAGTTTCTAGATTCAGATATTCTCTTTGTCCGGTCTTCCCTAATCACCCATTCATTATCAGAGGGAGATAAAACCCTAAAATACTGTAATTCATCATAGAGAGGTAGGATTTCAGTGTGGCCAGAGCTGCTAGCAACGAAAAACTGGTTCAATAGGTCTCTCTATTCCTTAGATTGTTCAGATGGGCTTCCAATTTCGCGAGATGATCTCATTTGCTCAAGTACTTGAGCCATTTATTCTTTGTAGTCTTCTAAGGGCATATTTTGAGGGCTTGAAGGTGGTGTGTGGGATGGTCTCGCCTTATCTGGAAATTCATAGGTGTTTTTCCATAGTTGCAACCTTTCAAACCGTCTCCATTTTCCTGGTTCTGAGGTTGAAAAATGCATTCTATTCCCTGTTTCTCTCCTAGGTATGGTTATTCTAGGGAGTTTAATCTCTGCTCTGACAGGGTTTTATTTAGGGGCATTCAGTGCAGGATTAACAAAGTTGTCCCAAGTTATCTGATGTTTTCTTAACTCATGAATGATGATCAATTTAATCAATCCATGGTGACTGACAACTTCTTGTGGGTTTTTAGCTTTTCTAATTCGAACAACAGTATTGTCTAATATAAAATTTAGGAAAAAGGAAAAATTAACTGAAATTTTTTCTTGAGAACAACTAGTAGTTTAAGTTGGTGGGACTTTACCACATCCTTTCATTTGTCGCATGTGATATATCTTTAAATGAAGACTTCCAATTCTTTCCAAGGCTGCTCCAAGGATGTAGGATTAATACCTTTCCCTTTTAATTTTAATGGCTCGCTTGGGTCCTGGTACACTGAGATTGGTTCTTGTAGAAGGAGATGTTTTTCTGTCCATCTTTCTCCTTATACTAGTAGTCCGAAGACATTAGTGATGATTTCCTTGGTGACTGGTATGATTTTTCCATTGAGTATGGTATGCCCTTTCCGCAAGTTTTACAGGAATTCAACTGTTATCTCTATACTAAACCCTTGTAGTCTATGTAGGTATGAAAGCCAACCAAATTGCTGGAGAACAGTGCGAGTTGATTCTGATATTTAGAAAGTTGTGGGTTCATTGTGGAGAGAATTTCCACCCATGGCTACTGTGTTATCAAAACTTCTTTCTTCTTCTGTATGCGTTTCTTTCGGCCCCACTAGTTAAAAAATTATAAACACTGCATGTGCTTTTTTTTAATATATTATAAAAATGTAACTTCATGTCATAAATGCAATGATATTTTAGTCCATCGGCACATCCGAAGGAAGTCGCATGGTTAATTCACATGCTTATTAATTATGAATATTCGTACCCCCTCCATTAGGATAACAGAGTCCACAGACTTAAGCTCAACAAAAGAAGAAAGATTGCAATAATCATGAGTGCACACGAAGCAAAGGTCAGAAATTGATAATCATTGCAAATATATGAGAGAAGGGCGTCCATGGCCTTGAAGCTCAAGAAAAGAGGAAAGATTGAAACAATCATGAATGCACATGAAGCAATGTCAGAAGTTGATAATCATCACAACTGTAAATTAGGTGGAAATGACCAAAGAAGGGGACAAAAGTGAAGTATCAATTATTATGAAAGGATGTCCTATTTTGACGGTGTAGCATGAGGGAAGCATGATAGGTGACGGACTATGATTGGTGTTTTCATCCCTTAATTTAACATGAAAAGATAATTCAATGATATTTAATTATGTGGGTAGGTAGTGATAATACTTATTCAAGCAATGCATTTATTTCAGGAATGGATCAATAGGAAATAGGGCATATAAAATTAATTGGATTTTGTTAGAAACATACTTCAATACCACAAGCAGAGCCACTGCTGCCAGTAGGCATTCATAGCCTCGACAAGGTTTCTATTTTAACCCAGAAATGAGCCAGAATCCTTTATTTAAAAGTAGATATTTTTCTTATTTTATGGAGAGACCACTGTGCTGGTGTGGTGGCCAGATAGTCATAGTTCCATTCGCAGGGATTGTAAAAGAGTGATCAGTTCGGCTTGTGATGAGACCTCTTGTCATTCAAGAATTTTTAGCTGTTGAGAAGGTCACTACCCTGGTGTTTTTCTCATTGTGGGAATGTCCCATGTTAAATCATTATGATCATGGTAGGTTGGCTCGTGATGAGACTCCCTATTCTCTCTTAAAAGTTTTCACATAGAAATAATATTTTTATTTTTGAAAACTAGGCATTTTTCTTGTTTTATAGAGAGACCACTGTGCTGGTGTGGTGGCCAGTTAGTCATAGTTCCATTCATGGGGATTGTAACAGAGTGATCAGGTTGGCTAGTGATGAGACCTCCTATCCTTCAAGCAGTGATATCTGTCGAGAAGGTCACTATCCTGGTGTGTTGGACATTGTGGGAATGTCACCTGTTAAACCCTTATGATCATGGTAGGTTGGCTCGTGATGAGACCCCCTCTTCTCTCTTAAAAAATTTCACATAGAAATAACATTTTTCCTTTTATTTATACATGGACGGAGGCTCATCATCTCCTTAAGAATTAGGGATGGTTTGAGAAGTAAAAAGAATGCCAATACAATTAATACTCTTTATTCCTATATCCTCATGTCAAGGAGAATTACTACTTGAGAGTGTACAAATATATTCTAGCATAAGACTATGGAAATGAATTATGTAGTAATATTTCTGAACAGGAGGTATCCATCCCTTCATTATACATATAAGCCATGTCATCTTTCGAAGTAGATATTTCCATCAAAATTTCAAAATATTATAATATTAATAATATAATTTCTTTTCTCCTCTTCAAGTGCCAATTCCTTTCCAAAAATAGCTTTTATGGTGAGGATGTGTAAAGGGAGAGTGGATATTCGAAAATAAATCATCAAAATGCAAAAAGCACGATTAGAAAAGAAATTAGCCATTCCATTAGATTGAACGACAACTATTCAATTTGATTGAACGACAACTATTCAATTGATTGAACAACAGCTGTTCAATTTATTGAACAACAAAAGTAAAATCATGAAAAAAAAAATAGTAGTTCATTTGAATTGAACAATAGCTGTTCAATTTGATTGAACAACATTTGTTCAATTGGATTGAACAACAGTTGTTCAAAGGTTTGAACAGAAAAAATAAACGCACCAAAAAGACAATCTTTTAGTTGAATTGAACAACGGTTGTTCAATTCAATTGAATAGCAGTTGTTCAATTGGATTGAACACCAGCTGTTAAAAGGTTTGAATAGAAAAAATAAACACACTAAAAAACACAGTCGTTTAATTGAATTGAACAATAGATTTTCAATTAGATTGAAAAACAACTGTTCAATTGGATTGAATTGTAGTTGTTCAAAGATTTGAACAGCAAAAAAAAATAACGCACTAAAAAGACAGTCGTTCAATTGAATTCAACAGCAGCTGTTCAATTAAATTGAACAATAGTTGTTCAATTTAATTGAACAACAACGATTCAATTCGATTGAACAATAGTTGTTCAAAGGTTTGAACAGCCAATCATACAAATGAAAATAAAAGAAAAAGAGTGTAGTGGTGAGCATGAAGAAGAGATGGAATGTACAACAATGAGAAAAACTATAAATTGTGGGAAACATATATACAATATTTACAAGAGGGAATACAAATTTTTTATTAACATAAATTTTTCAGGCCATCACCCCCTACAGCTAAAATATGGATGGTGAGGTCATCACGCACCTGCTAGCAGAAAGACGCTTTTGTAAGTGGTTTGTGATAGAGGCTCACCTAGTGTCCATTGAATTGAAAGGCGGAGCTAGATCCATCTATGGTGGTTAAGGTAATGGTACCATTGCTGTGTACTTTCTGAATTTCGTATGGACCAAGCCACCTTTTTGTAACTTACCTGGGAAGTCTTGGAATCTTGAGTTGTAGAGGAGTGCCCAATCTCCTTTATGTAATGTCTTCTTTGGGATGAGGTTGTCATGCCACTTAGATCGTTGTTTTTGAATAATTACAGTGCGCTACAGAGCAAGTAGTCATTCTTCACCTAATTCATTTATTTACTGGAGTCTTATAATTTGGGCCTCTGTCAAATCCAACCCCACTTCATGGGTTGTTCTTAGAGTATTTATTTCAAATTCAATAGGAAAATTGGTTCCCTTCCAAATACCAGATGGTACGGAGAATATCCAATGGTGTTTCGCCATGTTGTTTGGTAAGCCCACAGGGCCTTTGGTAGTCTAGTATCCCAATCTTGGCGATGTGTTGAGACTGTTTTAGTGAGAATTGCCTCAAGGACTTTGTTCGTGCTTTCAACTTTCCCGTTCACATGCGGGTGATAGGGAGAGATGACTCTATGGGTGACATGGTGGTTCTTTAGAGAGGCCGTGATTTTATTTCCCACAAATTGTGCCCCTCCATCAGTTATCACTTCCCAAGGTAAGCCATATTGCACAAATCGTTCAAAAATAAAACTGATCACAGATTCTTCTGTAGTTCTCGATAAAGTCGATGTTTCTATCCACTTTGTCACATAATCTATGGCAACCAGTATGTAGGTCTTCTGATTTGATGGCAGAATGAATGGTCCAACAAATTCCAATTCCCACCTTTCGAAAGGTTCCACTACTAACTATGGTTGTAGTGGCATTTCGTCAGATTTTCCAAGGCGGCCCATTCTTTGGCAACTATCGCAGGCTTGGACATATTTATTGACATCTTTAAAAATTGTAGGCCAATAAATGCTGTAATGGCTAATTTTTATTTTGAAAGAGACATAGATTTTGTAGTCATGGTTGAGAATAACATTTCTCCTGACTGCCTATGCATATCTATTTTATCAATTGGATGTAATTGTCTTACATCAAATGAGAGAATAGTGTTCTTATAGTCAGCATGGGTTTTCAGAAATGGCATTGTTGCTTGTACGAAGGACATCTTCATCCTTCCCTTCTCACTATCAAAGGAAGTGAGAAGCCTATGTTGTGATGTAGATGTCTATTTCCAAAATTGGCTGTAAACATATGACTTCAGTGCTTCATTCTTTTGTTTGATTTGTAGAAATTTGGAGAAGATATTCTGCTATTATGAAGATATGGCATCTACAAGTTGGATGATATCCAAGGGCTCTCTTGTAGGTGATGTTCATGAATAAGTCTGAGGAATATTTGTAGAAGTGGAGACTTATGTTTCTCCCAAATCTATGATCTCTGGGTGTTTATCTTCTGAAAGAAAGGAATAATCAAGCCTTGGTTCCTTATGTTGTAAGATGAACTCTTTCATAAGCTCCTTGGAATGTGGTGTCTCCTCTCTGACCCTCTTTTGTTGTTTACTGTCAGGCACTGACGTCTCTACATTTGAAGCTGAAATGACCCATTCCTCTGCTTCTTGTAAACTACCTTCTACCCATTCATCCTGATTCATGTACTTTTCAATTTCTTCTCTAGAGGTGTGAGTGTAAGAAGTTGTCTTGGATTCAACTCTCAAAGCATAAATAATTCCATGAGGGTCATACGACCAAGTGAAACTTCACTGGAAACCCATCCTCTTTAATACTGCATCTGCATCAACACCAACTGCTCTGGTATTACAAACGAATGATCCAATATTTTATCTAATTTTAAACTGAGCTTTCCTCTTTCCAGATTTAAAATGCAATTCATCCATATTTAACATCTATCTTATGTATTATAATGAGAAAATTCTCATAGGAACATATTTTGGAAGTTTGTACGGTGGAAGCTCACAACCATACACCCTGATCTCTGTTTAGTTCTTGTACAGATACCAATCACCTGTCTTTGCTTCTTTACTGAGGTTTAGAATTATCTTGATGTATTCTCCAATTCTAGGCTCTGATGAGTTGGTAAGGAACTGCCTGACTAGATGGATGATTAAGGGTATGAATTTCGAGAAGGAAGCAGTTGTTGATGATGATCTGACCAAATTTGTCTAGTGAATCACTGATTGATTCATTCCCTGCACATCGTACTTGTTGAGATGAATGGGCAACATATCTACCAGCTGAAAAAAAATCATATGAATGATTATAGAAGAGTAAGTAAATACTCCTTTAGTGGTTAAATTCATAAATTGTTCATTTATAATATCAACCATAAAATGGTTGTACTTGTACATAAACAATGGTGGTTTTTCAAGGCTGAAGATAGATAATAAGCCTAGGATGATTTCATCAATGGTTTCATATTTGGGATATCCTAACACATAAGAAAGGAGGGAGATACAGTGTTTGGAAGCAATGGGGAAGATGGAGGATGCACATGGGGGATTTATTTTTGGTAAAACAATATCCTTAGGTAGAAATATGTTGAATATTTGAGCTCTCTGTGGGAGGGATAATGTGTGATAAAGATCCGTGAGGGAAACAACGGGAAAATGAGATAAGGAGACAGAAGGAGGGACGAGAAGCATTTGATTAATGGCTTCAGGAAATATGGCTATTAGAATGTTTCCGTTTTGAGCTACCATTGACCTGGTTATAGGGTTATACTGCTTCTGACACTATAAAATTAAATCTAGGAATGGATGAGTTTCAGGGAATGCAAACAGAGGTAACATGGACTCCCAAAACCTGATAGGGTCTTGTTTATCCAGGTGCTTCTGTTTGAGCCATAGGTGTATCTCATAGAATTAAAATTCACTATGACAATCAATAATTTTAAAATAGGTATCGACTAGGGGAGTGAGGTCGAGTTTGATTTGTGGAGTTGCAGGATCGTCTTCTGCAACGACCTTTGTGGCATCAGGAATGACTTTGGCAGCTAAATGAGCGACCTTTGGTGCAACCTCTGGTGTGAAATTTGTAATACTGTCAACATTCAGAATTTATTTTGTCATAATTTTCTTACCTTTACCTTTTGGAGTGGTTTGTTTCTTTTTTAGGCCTTAGGTGCCATGCTTGACTGCAATAAATTGGTACAGGGATTGACAACTTTCGGTTACATAAACAATGGTAGGGTTTTGGGAATACGAAGGGAAATCACAGAAGATAATTCACTATGAAGCAATGATGGAGGATGAAGGTGAATTGAAGATGGAATTAAAGTATCAAGTGGGAGACATTGTTCAATTTTATAGATTGTGGTTCAGTTTAAACAGTCATGGCTAATATTCAAGTGAATTTACCATGTAACAGTATTATTAACAAGTAAATAGGGTGAATTTATTGGTCAATGGGAAGATTAATGGGTATGATGGAGGATTAGGGATAATGAATAGGTGACATGGAATGATATGAGTGATGGATGAATGGACAGTTATGGTGTAGGAAAATGGTAGTGGAAATGGAAAAATGGATGTGGATTTCCGAGGGGGTACCCTCTAGATTCTGGTTTTAGGCGAAGGGGGTGCGAATTCACCTCGCGCTACCACATCACGAAAATGGGCAGCCATTGAAACCGTATTTCCCCCCCCCCCCTTGTGTTAAAAAGAAACAAGTGTAGGGGGTGCGAAGTCATTCTCCATCGTAGATCTGAGGGAAGCTCAAGATACACTGTTGGAATATGCAAACACTTTAATTCCTTGTGATTTTACCACTTTTCGTTTACTTAATTTACAATAAAATCAATATGCATGCATATATATTAATTTAATTAATGAATATACAAAACCCTTTTTCGAAGGTTTTAAACATACATGAATTAAACATTATATTTTGAAATTGTGGCAGATTTAAACAGGAGGCCATTATCAATTTGATCTCTAAAGCATTGAAATTTTTATTTTATGCTTTCCCAAACATTTTTTCATGTGCCTTATTTATTTAGGGCAAACTATCCTATCAGTTTTCTAACATGAATGTAATAAATATATTTTTCCTAACATTTTTTTCAATTTCTTTTTCATCCATGTTCTAACTTAGAATTTTTTATTTTTTATTTTTTAAACTACCACGCTAAATTATCAAAAAAAAATAATGTTACAACATAGGCTCCAGCTGGGGACTGCTTCTCCCTATGGGATGCATAGAACATGTTGTTCCATGTGCCTTCTCCTCGATCTATGGAGTCTTTGCTATAGAAAACACACTGACTTAAAATTCTAAAGAAAATGGTTATGTACAAGTATGATGTGAGATCTCTTTCAATATTGGATGTAGTGTTTCAAAAATCTTCCATTGACAGGCAGTGTTGAAAACTGTCCTTCAAGATTCTGTAGAAAAAATGTGTTGTTTCTTTTCACCTCTACAATATTGGGTGGCCCAAACCATAAATTGTCAAACTTTCCATTTTTTCCTTTATCTTCTCTCCTAGCATCCCGTATTAGGACTAAATCCCATTTTCTAAAATCTGTTTCCCTTTCTTTTCTTTCAAAAAGTCTCTTCATTTTATTGTGATATTTCTTTATTTTGCACTGTATCTCATATCTATTTTCATTCAAATCAATTATATGATTAATCCTTCTAGAGAAATCATCAAGTTCATCAGTATATTCTTGTAGAAACTTGAGTACATGAAAAGCTAAATTTGTAGGGAAAATAACATCTTTTCCATAAACTAATTGGAATGGGGATTTACCTGTTGATCTTTTTGGGGAAATTCTATTTGCCCAGACTGCATAAATCAAGTGACTATCCCCATTCTTTTTGTGGTCTTCTAAATTTTTCTTGATTACTTTCACTAAACTCTTATTTGACGATTTGGCAAGACTGTTTCCTTGTGGATAATAGGGAGCTGAATGATGCAACAGAATTTTATATTTCTGATAGAATTATATCATTTTGATAATGTTGAATGTCGTGGCATTATTAGTGACTATTTTCTATGGGAAACAAAATATAGATAGAATATTCTCTTCAATGAACTTTATTACAACAGAATATATAGCATTTCATACTGGAATGGCTTCCACCGACTTGGTGAAATAGTTAATAGTAGTCAAGATCCATATGTTTTGACTACTGGAGGCTAGATGAATTTCACCTATAAATTATAATCCGCATTGAAGAAATGGTGTCGAAACAACTACTGGAACTAGTGGAAGAGATGTTAATTTTTGCTTTCCAACAAACGTCCGACATGGAACACAATCTCTCACTTTTAATCCTACTTGTGAAAACAAAGATGGCTAATAAAATCCTACTCTCAATATCTTGTATGCTATTGCTCTCCAAGCATAATGGCCTCCAAAAATTCCTGGATGAAACTGATCAATGATTCCTTCATTTTATGATTCTGTTAGGCAGAGTAGTAAAATATTAAGAGGATCCTTCCAGTATAAGTTGCCATTGATAATTAAATACTCGATAGATTTCAACTTGAGTGCTTTTCACTGGTTCTTTGAAAACTAAGCCGGACATTCAAAATGAATCAAAAGTAAACAATGTCTAAATACCAATATGATGTAACAAAATTTTCATCAATATGAATTGGGATTGTCTGAGTTGAAGGAGAAGGTTCTTGTGGATTCTCCCCTTCTGCATTCAGGGAAGGTTCTTGTATATTCTCCCTTTCCAAATTCGAATAAGTTTCTTGTGTTTTCTTCTTTGAAACTTCAAAAACTAATTTTATTCCCAAGACTTTACAATTAGATTCAGCTAAAAGCTTGGTTAAACCCTAACTTGGTAGTTTTGATGGTAATATCAAACACAAGAATCTGAGTTATCCATCTACCCCTTCTACCATCAGTGTCTAGCTGTGTAAGGACTGTTTTGACAACGTTATTGGGCACATAGGCAGTGATAGTTGAATTAAGAATATACATTATAAAATACTTGAGGGCTTCAACTAAGGCATAGGCTTGTTTTTCAATATTATCATATCTTAATTCGGCATCTCTCACGACTTTACTAATGAATGATATTCGTTGTTCATGGTAATCCTCATTATTTTCTAAAAGAACAACTGCAAGGGTAGTTTCTGAGGAAAAAGAGAACATGCTGAAAGGTTTTGAATATTTTGGATTGGCTAAGGTTGGGGCTTCGGAGAAAGCTTTGTTTATCTAGTCAAACGAAAATCTTGCAGAGACAACCCATTTAACTTTGTGGTTCTTTTTAAGCATGTCTATTATATCCTTCACTATTTATGCATAATTTGGTATAAATATTCTTAGAAAATTAATTTCTCCTAAGAAAGCTTGAATCTCCTTCTTATTTCTAGGTAATGATAATGATTGGATAACATATACCATTTTCAGATCAATAAGTACTCCATATTTATAAATAATATGACCTAGAAATTTACCTTATTTAATGGAAAATAATTATTTTTTGCGATTCAAGGAAATTCCGAACTTGCTGCATCTTTCAAAAAGTTTCTTCAAGTGCTTAAGTTTTTTAGGATCAAATTCAGAGAAAACAGTTAAATCATCAAGACAAATATAAATGAATTTAATTACCTTCAAGAAAAAATCGAAGTCCATGGCTCTCTGAAATGTTGATCTTGTGTTTGATAGACCAAATGGCATCTGAGCATACATGAATGTACCCCAAGGTGTGGTAAAAGTTGTCTTGTCTCTATCTTCTCAATTCACCAATATTTGAGTATAACCAGAAAATCCATCTAACATAGAGAACCTATTAACACATGACACTTTTTGAAGTAATTGATCCATATTTTGAAGTGGATAATTATATTTTAAGGATTCTTTATTAAGGTTCCTAAAATCTACATAGAGTCTTATTTCACCGTTCTTTTTCCTCACAGGGACTAAATTTGCAACCCAACAAGAGTATCTTAATTGGACAATAATTTGGGCATCTAAAAGTTTCTTCAGTTCTTTTTTAATGGTGGGAAGAAGAACTGGGTTCATTCTTCTTAAATTATGTTGATAAGGCTTTACATCCGGTTTGAGTGTAATTTTATGCTCAATTAAAGATGTATTATAAGATTTTATATCAACATAAGACCAGGCAAAGACATCTCTATAATTTTTAAGAAGTCTGACATATTCAGATTTAAGTTTTGGGGTTAATGATGCAAAACGTTTGATATTTTTAATATCCTCATCATTGCCAATATTTATGTCTTCTATGTCATCTTCTGGTAAGACAGAGAATGGTTTTTTGGGAACATCATCTTTGTCAAACAGTTTCTCTAAAGGAACAAGTCCCTTAGGTATAAAATTATTTGATAATTGAATTATATCATGATCAACTTCCTTTGATTTTATTTTTGAATTTTATTTGTCTTGGGTAGCTTCTTTATTGTCTGAATTATCCTCTTCGATTTGCAATACAAAAAATTTGTCAACGACTTGCAGGAAGAATTTTATTTATTCATCATCCTCAAATATCTGACAATGTTTAAGATTGTCTGGGATTGAAGGCCTATATTTTATTGTGTCTAATATTGAATATGAAATTGATTTGGGATCTTAAAGGCACTAGCTGAAACGGCTAATGAATCTGCATGTAAGTTTTCATCTCTAGGAATAAAGTTGATGTTAAAAGCATCAAAGGTATTTTCAATTGTGTCCCAAATCTCATTTCTATAATACCTAAGTCTAGGGTGATTTTTTTGGTAAAGACTCCTAACTTGTCTTACTATTAGTTCTGAGTTGGTGAAAAAACTCAAGTCTTTGACCTTTAAACTTCTAGCAACATTGTTTGTGACCTCAAAGTCTAATTTACATGATTGTGTATTATTTTTCTTTCTAGGTGAAATCAAAACAACTCATGCTCCAACTCCATATTTGGTGCAAGATCCATCAAAAAATAATTTCCAAATTTCAGTATGACCTGGTTTAGAGGTGTCAACTATATCCTCAATTTCGAGTTGAGAATCCTGTGAAGTGTCCGATGATGGTTGAAAACGGCTAAATTCTTGATCTACTGCATAAATGGGGTGATTCCTAGCTTGATTAGCTTTACAAACAGTGTTTAGGAATCTCACTTATCTATATAGTCTAAGGATATCTCCACCATATACTGGGATAGTGGCAAAAGATATGTCCATTTGGAGACTTCCTCCCAATTGTGCACAACATGATCTAGATAACAGCATTTCAAACTTGGGAGGTATGTCAGTAACAACTATGTCTAATACTACAATCTTAACTGGTATTTGATGTAAAGTGACTACTAGATATTTAATGAGTCCTAAACATTGAACCCTCTTTGAATCAAAAGTATAAAAGTCATGATAAGTCTGAGTGATATCTAAATTTAATTGTTCCATGATGACTTTAGGCATTAAATTGTGCGAAGCACCAGAATCAAGAATACAGTTGTATAATAGAGAATCATGCACCTTTAAAGTTAGATAGAAGGGTGGTATAGATTCATCAATCATGTCAGAACTAGGACCAAATGCTATAGTTGGTCCTTCATTATGTAGACTGATTATATCTCCTTCAGCGTCCATACTATAATTTTGGATCCACTTGGTTACTTGAATTCTATACCCTGGATTTTTAGAGAGTTCAAAAAGTGGAATTGTAATTTTGACTCTTTCTAAATATTTCTCAACATTAAAGGCACTAAAAATAGTTTTATCAATCTAAGTTGAATCAGTTGACTGATTTAAAGGTTGAGGAGGAGTAGTTTGAGTTTCAGTTGATTTCAGTGGAGGTTCAATTATTACAGGCTTCTTGGGAGGTCTTCTAGGACCAGCTCTCGGTCTTAAGTCATATCATTGATTGAGTTCTGCAATTAGAAAATCAAGAAAAGATTTATACCTAGAAACCTAAGGAGTATCTTGGTTTTCTTGAGGGATTTGGTTTTGGTAAACAGGGACAGTGGCAGTTTGAAAGGATGTTTGATCTACAATATCAATTTCCTCAGTAATGGAAATAGTGTTTTCCTCAAGTTTTTGATCATCAATCAACAATGGGGTAGGAACTTGTTGTTCATTATGCGACTTAGAGAATTTCCAGTGGAGCAGCTTTCTTGTACTGACCCTGGTCCTTTGTTTGTGGTCTAGAAATAGTCTATTGGAATGTTCTTGGTTGAGTCTCAATTTTTTAAACTATATTGGATAGATTTCTAGGTAGAGTTGTGATTTCATCAATCTTTGAATCTACACTTTTTGACTTAGAGAAGATGCTTCTTGATTTTTCAATTTTCTTTGGGCTTTCTCTTCTTTAGCTCTAATTTTTCTAGAAGTTGGCCTATTACCTTCTATCTCAATAACATTAGTCTGCATATCTTGTAATGTATTAGAAAGTATCTCCCTTAGCATGACTAAAAAGTCATCATCGAATGGTTTTCAAATTCTGAATTGCGGCAGCTACTACAGGTTTGCAATTAGCAGGAATCTTATGGTAGAGTCTATTAAATCATTTGATAAATTTAGCTACATGTTCACGCGGGTTTCTTTTTAACTCTTCAAATTCAGTGAGTAGGTAAACATCATCTTTAATTACCCCCCCATTGGTTTTTAAATATATTTATGCGTTCATTCCAGGTTTGAATATAATCTGCTCTAGGTTGTCTAAACCAGATCCCAACATGACCTTCTAAGGACTATACAAATAGCCTCATATAAACATCTTCATGCTCAATGTTCATATTGTCTGCAAAATCTAAAAAGGAAGCTATATGATCTTCTGCTAAAGGGATTTTCTCTGAATTAAATCTTGGTAAATGTGTGAGATATCCATCAAGGAAATTTCCCAAGACAGTAGGGAGAACCAGATCATTATACCTAGCCTGAATAATGGGTTGAAAAGCCACATATGATGAATTTGATGTTGATGATTATGAACATGATGATGAAGATGTAGGTGAATGAGTGTTAGAGGGTGGAGGATAATTTTAAGGAGGAGGAGGTAATCAAGATCTCAAAGGGATTTTAACAATTAGTTTTTGAATTGATGGGGTTAAATCTTCTTCCTTATATTTGAATAATGGATTGGAATAAATAGAAACTATCTCTTTCTATTGATTAGAGTCTAATGAAATGGGATGATAGACCGGAGTTACAAAATAAATGGGCTTAAAATCGTGCAAATGAAGGCCCAATGTTGTTTAAGATGTAGGTGAATATATAGGGAAGGATGGGACTTGATATGACTCAACTGAGGCTGCTAACAAAGCTGACTAAAGATATACTCCTTGTGAATAAAGTTCAACAACTCTTGGAGGTAATTGATTCAACTAAGGTTGGGATGATAATACTGAATAGGGGTCTATGGATGGACTTTCTTCAGAGTGTAAGGCTGAAGAGGAAGAAGCATAAATGTTCTGTTTTCTTTTCAAAGAGGCTTCCCTAACAAGTCTTTTTGGATCTGGTAAAGGGTTAACAATCTTAGATTTAGATCTAGATCTGGTGTGCTTAAAAGGAGCCAGTTTGAAACAGTGGAGTCGCCAAGTGAAAGGTTTTGACCTATATCTTTATCCTTTATTCACCTTAAAAGAAAAGAGGAAAACTTGTTGTCCCAGGAAAATTTAGTTTTTACTCTTCGTCTCCTCGGCAATAACACCAATCTGATGTTGTCATTTGAGATTATTTTGGTCAATAATCATGTCAAAGCATCTAAAATTTTTGTTTGTGTTTTAAAATATTTTGGAGGACCAATGCATAATACAAAATTTAATCAAACAGTTAAGGTTTTTAAGTCTTACTGATAATATCAATAATTTAAAATAGGGGCTCCTTGGTCATCTCATATAGTAATTAGGCTTTCATGATTTAGGTTAAGTAGAATAAGAATATATGATTATTAGACATTCAAATTGAACTATTCAATAAAGCATAAGCTGGAAAACTTTTAAACAGTGTTTAGAAGTTCAACAAAATATATTTAACATCACCAAAATACTGAAAATGTATTGATTAAAGGGATTTACATTAACAAATTGTCAAGAAAATAATTATTTATAATAATTATAACTTCAGGAGGAATTATAAGGTTGTTGAGACACAGTCAACCTCACCTAATTATTTTAATGATAATTAAACATATGAAGAAACATAATGATAGAAATTTGGAAAACTCACTGGGTAGACAGAGTTGTACGATATGAGTTCAGAATCCTGATTTGTATTATTGATGATCAACAAAACTTAGTACAATTCCTGTTTACAAAATCATCTTATCCAAGGGTGAAATCCTTGATAGCTCGTGGAGAGAGTTATTTATACTAACTTACAAAACTTTTGAAATATATTAACTGATCTTACAATAATAGAATAATGAGAATAAAATAAGGAGACATATTGATGAAGTGTGTCTATTATTCTGGAGGTTGTTGATGATTCGACCTCTTTTGATGAAAACTATTGCTAACTTGTCCTTTTTTGCTGGAAGCTATTGCTAACTTGGCTCTACAAAATTGGGTGTGTTGGCATACTGTAAAATCAATTTTCATTGGATAGTTTAACAAAACTTATCCCACTTCTCTTCACTTGAAATTTCACAATTCATCATTTTCCTGAAAACTTCATCCACCTCAGTAAATCTGTCAAAAGTTGGTTTTTGGATGAATAAATATTTTATTTGATGCTGAATAATTAAGTCAAACTGTAAAGCTACAAGAAAATCTCTGCATGTGATGTGACCTTTAATACCTACAAACTTTGTTTTATCTATTGCAATTCTGTACAAATTTTTGAAATAATATTCTAACTTTACCAACTTATCATCTAATCCAACTAGACCTGGCATACATTTTTGATTTAAAATATTTAAATTTAGTATGAAAAATTTTGACAATAAAATTTAATGCTTCACACTTGGTCTACAACTGGTTGATCAGGTTCCTCTTCTACAAAACATTCTTTATCTCTAAAATAGTTGAAGTCCAGTCTGAGATATTGATTTCTTCCAACTCCTCCGTGTTCTTTGAATTAATAACTTTAATCATATCTGAAGCTTCACTTGGCTTCTCTTCGAGTTGATCCTCCTCTTCCTGAATTTCTGTTGTGCATCCGTTGATGAGTTCCTGCTGCTCGAAGATCATCTGGATGGATGGCCAAATTTCAGTAATGGACTCATTTATACTCTCCAAAATACTCTACTTAGCTTCTCCTAAATTTGATGCCATTAGAGTTTCACTTTCTAGTTCTTTGATTCTAAGCTCCAATTGATGATTCTTCCACATTTCATTTAGATACAAAGTATCAATTCTTACCTTTTGGGACTCAATAAGCTGAAACTTCTTACTTATATTTTCATGTGTTTGCTTCTGAGTAGCAAATTATTGAGACAGTTGTACTGGATCAGTCATGTCCAAGGTTGTTGAGCTTTCTTCACCTCTAGAAGATGTTTGAGTTTTTGGAGTAGGATCAACAAGCACTTGGATTGCATATTTCTCTTTCAACAGTTCTTCAATCTGTTCTTCCATTTTTCTGATCTGTAAATTTTGGTCAACGATTAGCTTAAGAATTTCCTTTTTGTTAGATTCATTATGTGCCATCTCTTTGGTCTATGGGACTTCAGTCGAAGGTAGTTTAATTTTCTTTCGTAGGGCAGCATTGTCTGCATTTTTCTTCTTGATGATTTCTTCATCTGCTTTACAGTTACCAAGATCATATCCTACTTTTACTACTAGTTCTTCCAATGTCTTTATCATGTTGTCTTTAGCTAAAAAAGAGAGTTTCTCAACCTTCAAATGGGATTACACATTTGAAAGTGCTACTTTTTATTTTGAAATAGACATAGATGCTGTAGTCATGGTTGGAAATAAAATTTCTCCTAACTGCCTATCCATATTCATATGATCAATTGGATGTAATTGTCTTGCATCAAATGAGAGAAAAATCTTCTTATAGTCAGCATGGGTTTTTGTAAATGGCATTGTTTCTTGTAGGAAGGCCATATGCATCCTCCCCTTCTCACTATCAAAGGAAGTGAGAAGCCTGTGTTGTGATGTAGATGTCTGTTTCCAAAATTGATTGTAAACATCTAACTTCAGTGTTTCATTATTTTGATTGATTTGTTGAAATTTGGAGAAGATATTTTTATCTTTTGAAGAGTTGGCATCTGCATGTTGGATGATCTCCAAGGGCTCTCTTGTAGGTGATGCTGAAGAAGAAGTTCGAGGAATATTTGTAGAAGTGGAGATTTTATTTTCTCCCAAACCTATGATCTCTGGCTTTTTATATTTTGAAAGGAAAGAAGAATCAAGCCTTGGTTTCTTATGTTGTAAGATGAACTCTTTCATAATCTCCTTGGAATGTGTTGTCTCTTCTCTAACCCTATTTTGTTGTTTACTGTCAGGCACTGGTATCTATACATTTGAAGTAGAAATGACTTCTTCCTCTACTTCTTGTAAACTACTTTCTACCCATTCATCCTGATTCATGTACTTTTCAATTTATGCTCTAGTGGTGTGAGTGTAATAATTTGTCTTGGATTCAACTCTCGGAGCAGAAATAATGCCAGAAGGGTCATATGACCAAGTAAAACTTGACTGGAAACCCATGTTATTTAAGATTGCATCTGCATCAATACCAACTGCTCTGGTATTACAAATGAATGATCCAATGTTTTCTTTTATTTTAAACTAAGCTTTCCTCTTTCCAGATTTAAAATGAAATTCATCAATATTTAACATCTGTCTTATGTATTCTAATGAGAAAATTCTCATAGACACATATTTTGGAATTTTGTATGGTGGAATCTCAAAACCATACACTTTGATCTCTGTGTAGTCCTTTTACATATACCAATCACCTATCTTTGCTTGTTTACTGAGGTGCATAATTCTCTTGATGTCTTCTCCAATTCTAGGCTCTGATGAACTCGTAAGGAACTACCTGACTGGATGAATGAATAAGTCTATGAATTCTGAGAAGGAACTAGTTGTTGATGATGATCTAACCAACTCCTTCTAGTGAATCACTAATTGATTCACTCCGTGCACTTCGTTCTTGTTGAAATGAATGGTCAACATATCTGCCTACTGAAACAAAATAATATGAATGATGATAGAAGAGTAAGTAAATACTCCTTGAGTGGTGAAATTCATAAATTGTTCATGTATAATATCATCCAGAAAATGGTTGTAATTGTACATAAAAAATGGTGGTCTGTCAAGGATGAAGATAGATAAGAAGCCTAGAATGATTTCATCAAAGGTTTCATCATTTGGATACCCTAACAATCAGAAAGGAGGGAGATACAGTATTTGGAAACAATGGGGAAGATGGAGGATGCATATGGGGGATTTATTTTTGGTAAATCAGCATCCTCGGGTAGAATGATGTTGAATATTTGAGCTCACTATGGGAAGGATAATGTGTGATAAATATCCATGGGGGAAACAGGGGAAAAATGATATAAGGAGTCAAAAAGAGGGATGAGAAGCATTTGATTAACGGTTTCAGGAGATATGGTTATTAGAGAATTTCCATTCGGAGCTACCACTGACCTGGTTATAAGGTCATACTACTTCTGACACCAGACAATTAAATATGGGAATGGATGAGTTTGAGGGAATGAAAAAAGAGGTAACATGGACTCCCAAAACCTTATAGGGTCTTTTTTATCCAGGTTATTCTGCTTAAGCCATAGGCGTAGTTCGTAGAATTAAAATTTACTACGATAATCAGTAATTTTAAAATAGGTATCGACTAGGGGAGTGAGGTCGAGGTTGATTTGTGGAGCTGTAGGATCCTCTTCTGCAACGAATTTGGTGGCTTCAGGAATTATCTCGGCAGCTAGATGAGCGACCTCTGATGAGACCTCTGGAATGACCTCTGCAATACTATCAAGATTCAGAATTTCTTGTGTGACATTTTTCTTACATTTACCTTTTTGAGTGGTTTGTTTCTTTTTTTTTTGCCTTAGGTGCCATGCTTGAATGTAATAAAGTGGTACAAGGATCTACAACTTTCGGTTACAGAAACAATGGTAGGGTTTTAGGAATATGAAGGGCAATCACAGAAGATAATTCACTATGAAACAACGATGGAGGATGAAGGTGAATTAAAGATGGATGTAAAGTATCGAGTGGGAGAATGTGTGAAATTTTATAGACTGTGGTTCAGTTTCAATGTTCATGGCTCGATCAAGTGAATTTACTCTGTAATGGTATGATTAACGAGTAAATTGGGTGAATTTATTGGTCAATGGGAAGATTAACAAGTATGATGAAGGATTAGTGATAACAGATAGGTGATGTGGAATGATATCAGTGATGGACGGATGGAAAGTTATGGCAAGGGAAAATGGTAGTGGAAATGGAAAACGGGAGGTGGATTTTGGGGGGGAGGGAGGTACCCTCAGGTTTCTAGTTTTAGGCAGAGGGGGTGCAAAGTAACCTTACACTTCCACGTCACAAAAATGCACAGACATTGAAACAAGATTTCACACCACCCGTCACGTTAGTAAGAAGCACGCAGAGGGGGTGCGAAGTCATTATCCACCATAGATATGAGGGAAGCTAAATATCTACCATCGAAATCTGCGAGAACACTTTAATTCCTTGCGATTTGACTGCTCGTCGTTTACTGACTTTACAATAAAATAAATGTGTGTGCATATATATTAATTTAATTAATGAATAGAGAAAACCCTTTTTCAAAGGTTTTAAACATAAATGAATTAAACATTGTATTTTGAAATTGTGGCGCATTTAAAGAGGCGACGATTATCATTTTTATCACTAAAGCATTGACATTTTCATTTTATGCTTTCCTTAACATTTTTTCATGTGCCTTCTTTATTTAGGGCGAACTATCCTATCATTTTTCTAACCTGGATGTAATAAATGTTTTTTTCCTAATATTTTTTTCAATTTCTTTTTCATCCATGTTCTAACTTAGCATTTTATATTATTTTTTTTTAAAACTTCCATGCTAACATATCAAAAACAAATAATATTACAACATGTTTCTAAACGGAAAGTTCCATTTGTATTGGGGACTATCCCAGTAACATTTGTGGAAACTATTATAAGTAGTTGGAATTTTGTTGGCCAAAAATGACAAACAACATGACAAGAAATGCTATGTGAGCCATGGCTTTATTGGTGACAATATTTTAGCGATGTACGATAAATCTAGATTTTAGTTTCCCTCGAGATTTAGTGATTTCAATGCAGACTACGACATCTCCAAAGTAGTCCAAACAAATATAAGGAAGGATTTTAAATTTATTATAACTCACAACTTTCGCACTGCAATTAATAGGTTAAACTCTTCACCATGAGGTCTATTGCATTTTATCAAGGTTGGAGTCATTTATTTCATCCTTTAATTTTGAAGGTCCTAAATGCACGCGTGTATCTTTGTGTCGAAATCCCATAAATGAAAAGGGAGAGTTGCATTAAAGAAATTTTGCTTGTTTCTTTGGTTCGTTATTGGATAGTTAAGGTGGAATTTAGTTAATGTAATTGGTCTTTAAATTCTAAGATGTATATTTTTCTAGATATTCTTCTATCTTTTTTATGTTTAATTATACAAATAATGTGGAAAATTGAGTGCATGGAGAAGCATGTAACAAATTGTTTAGCATCTATGCTTTTAAATAAAGAAAAAAATTCAACTATATAGAATTTAACTATTTTCCTTTTCATTATTTTATTTTTACATGACAACTTAGTTCTGTTGCAATAGGGACGTGAATAAAGAAAATGTTTGATAAAAAAATTACAAAATAAAGGGAAACATTATTTACTGTAATCTCAACAAATTTCTTATAATTTAAGTTTCCAAAGAAAACAAAAATTTAATTGTAACCTAAGACATCACGCATTAAAAGGGCCCTGTTGGTCACTGAAACAAACCAGAAGGTGTAAATAACTTAATATAAGCACTTTTTTTCGACTAATCCCATAATCGCAAGGGGAAAATCACTAAACATAACAATTAATTTGGCTAGGTTTTCGGGCTACCCTTATGAAAAAATATCTTAGAACTTACCCTTGTTCCAATATTTTGTTAAATTGTGGGATACTCTTATGTTGAGATAAAACCTGTTGGCTCGAGGGGTCGTGACCCAGGTTCGAAGTTAAGGTTTGCCAACAAACCCCTACACTAATGGCCCTTTCGACAAAGGCCCACAGAGTAGACCAAGTGATCCAGGTGGATATTGGTGGCCACCCACCTATTCCACTTGGCCCCCCACCATTGTCTCTTTCAGTTTTTCAGTTTCGGCATAACTTACAATTTTTAGCAGTTTTTCAGGTCCTGAACTTCCGGAGCCATTTTGAGGCCCTAAACGATGTTTTTTGGGTATCAAAGCACCAGCAAATTTTGATCATCAAATTCATCCCGAAAGCTGTAGTCCTCAGATAGAGCTTTCTAATGATGTATCATGTTAATGACGGAGATAGTATGCCAAAGTTACGTCCTTGAGGAAGTTGAAACACAGTTTACTGCAAACGGGCGCATAGTTTGGCGCTTCATCTCCTAGGGTTAGGTTTTTGGGATGTTTAGGGTTCTCCATTGTTTCTCAATAATAAATAGGCCCTCGAGCCTCATTGTAACTCAGTTTAGAGGCCTGTAGCCGCCACATCTCTTCTCAGAGATAACTACCAGCGCCCTAGCTAGTTTTATTTCCATTCTGTGTGTAAGCAAATTTCGGTTCTTTGATATTAATGAAATTAAGTGTTATTTCCGATGCATCTCTGTATTTAGGGTTATATGCTTATTCTGTTGCGTTCCTGCATAAATTCAGATCAGTGGTATCAGAGCGGTCTGCTTTTTCTCGATCCTTCTTTACATGTCCCCAACGAGGTCCGGGTATAAGGAGCTAGGGCTTGATCTGGTGGAACCTTTGCAAGATCAGCCTCGCAAACCTTGACGGACACCCATGGGGGACAAAAAGAAAGATGAGGGAGCAGGAGATCCTATCAAAATATTGCTCGAGGAGGCCCTCGAAAAACAAAGGAACGCGATGATGGATAACTTTGCTCAGATCCTTCCACCGGTACACTTGCCGACGAGCGCATACGCATCCGGTAGCCACTCGGAGTTGCGACTCCCTTTAAGGTACAAGTAAATTTTGACATTCCCATATTTGAGGGTCAAATAGACGCAGATGTCGTAGATAGATGGTTGAATCTGTTAGAAGGATATTTCTCGGTTCATGACTTTTCAGACCGAGAGAAGATTATTTTTGCACTCCTCAAAGCTACCCCCCATGTTAAGGACTGGTGGGAAACCTACTGTGAGAACAAGGACCAGACATAAACCTCTCTGTTCTCGGCCGTACCAACTTGGAATTCTTTTCGAGACTCCATCAAGGAACAAGATTATCCCGTGGGGAGCTATGAGGACAAGTACATACAATGGACCACGTTGCGACAACAAAGGGATCAAGATGTGCATGAGCTGACGAATTTGTTCCATATCCTGCGCACCAATTTGGGTATCAAAGATTCAGAGAAACATCTAGTGCTAAAGTATCGCAGTTGTCTACACATATACATTCGGGAGGAAATGGAGTTCCTCGACATCTCCTCGCTTGGTACGACATACTGGTATGCTGCCAAGATTGAGTAGAAATTCAAACAGAAAGCGGCGGTATTTGGGTCTGCTGTAGTCAGCAAAAAGGGAAAGGTGCTTCCAAACCGCAAGACAAAGGATAGAGCCAATGCATGGTGGCTAAAGACAACCCGTCGATGCCAGAAGAAAATAATAACACCGCAAAGCCAAAGAAGGACATGGGAAAGTGGTGTGAGTTCCGTAAGAGCTTCACTCACAACACAAGTGAGTGTCGAGCCAAGCAGTCACTAGTGGCCGAGATGAGGGCTTCTTAGTCAGATGCATGCTCCGACTCCAAATCAGAACCTAAAAAGGGGAATGAAAAAGGGAAATAGATTATTGATGCGGAGCCTAACGCCACTGTTGCCACTACAAAGATCCAGAAGGAGGACCCAGAAGATCTAGAGGAAGAGGAACGTCTCTTCCACTCCTAGATGTGGGTAAAGGGATCCCTGGTACAGTTCATTGTCAACAATGGGAGCCAAAAGAACCTCATTTCAGCAGACGCCCTGAAGCGGTTGGGCTTGCCAACCACAGCTCGCCCACATCCATACACCATCGGGTGGCTTCACCAAGGACGAAATCTCCGCGTTAGCCAGCAGTGCCGCCTTTCCTATAGCATGAAGCCCTTCACGGATGAGGTATTATGTGACGTTGCTCCTATTGATGTTTCTGATGTATTATTAGGACAACCATACTTGTGGAAGCATCATGCTGTGTATGAGTCTCGACAACTTGTCTTGTTATTATTACTTTGGGAAATAAGTTGTACGGGGATACAAGTACCACCTCCTACAGCTATCTCTTTGGTTACTGCAAAAAAATGCAGTAAGCTCATTTCCCAAACTAGGAAATTCGTTTTCCTGATGATCCGCCCCCAGGGCAAGAAGAAGACTGTGGCCACGACCTCCAAACAAGGCTCCTCTGCACGACAACAACAAATGGATAAGGTTGTGGAGGAGTACGGGGACATCTTCACCTCACCCACAGGGGTTCCTCTGCACTGTCAGGGCAAGCACCCGATTGATCTGACCCCCGAGTCTTGTTGCTACCCAGTAGGCCAATCTATCGACGCTGCGCGCAGGTAGTGGAAATCAAGAGGCAGATTCAAGAGATGTTGCAGAAAGGTAACATCGGACCAAGTTCATCGCCCTGTGGGAGCCTGATCGTGTTGGTACAGAAGAAGGATGGGACATGGAGACTCTGTATTGACTATCGGGCGCTGAACAAGATCACTGTCCGGAATAGGTACCCAATCCCCTGGATTGATGACCTTCTGGACCAACTCAAAGGTGCAAAATATTTTAGTAAGATCAACCTAAAGTCTGGGTATCACAGTGCAATTAGACCTACGATGTGTGGAGAGAAGTGCCTTCAAAGCTAAGGAAGGCCTTTTTGAATGGTGGTCATGCCTTAAATCAAGACGAATGCTCATAACCTTCATGAGGATGATGGACGACATCTTGCGGCCATTCACCAGCTCATTCGTAGTGGTGTACTTGGATGACATTCTGATCTTGACAAGACTTGGGAAGAGCACCTAGATCACAATCAACAAGTCCTCCAGACAAGTCCTCCAAACGGTGCGGCAACACGGATTTGTGTGCCAAATTTGGAGAAGTGCACGTTTGGCATGACCCGGAGTTCAATATACGGGATGCATTATTGATGAAAGGGGTGCATGTGGATCCCGACCAAGATCCAAGTCATTCGGGATTGGCCGGCCCCGACTACTATAACAGAGCTTCGCAGTTTTCTGGGTCTTGGTAATTTCTACTGTAGATTCGTGTTGGGATTCTCTCATATCACTTGGCCCTTGAGTCAAGTCACCAAAGGAGGAGCGAGAGAAAAATTCTTTTGGTCGTAACCTCAACGGAAGGCGTTCAAAGAATTGAAAAATCGCCTCTGTTCTGCCCCAGTGTTCACCTTACCAGAGACAGCAGCCATTTGAGATCTCGAGAAAGATGCCTCGACTATGCTATTGGGCGATTCTTACTCAGCAGTGTCAATGGCATATCACGGTGAGACATTGTTTGACAGCCGGTTCGCAAGTATCTCACCTATGACAAAGAAATGTATTCCATTGTGCGCAGTAGCACATCGACAATGGAAGCATTACATTTTTGGGAAGAAACAATCATCCCACACGGACCACCGGCCCTTGTGGTTATACAGACACAAGGGAAGTTGCAGAATGATTGCCATCAGAAGTGGTCCACATATCTGCAACAGTTTCATTCGAACATCAAGTACAACAAGGGTAGCACCAATAATTTTGCAGACTGCCTCAGCCGACCATCGATCGTGGCGCTCACCACCATTCTCAACTCTTGTGGGCACAGGACTTCTAATTGGCTGCTTCTCTACGAGAGCGACCCAAAATTCGGCCACACTTACAAGGCACTCTTGGGGGGTACGCAAGTTCCAAAATTTCACCTCCAAGATGCACTTTTATGTCACCTGGGACACTTTTGTGTTCCTCAAGCGAGCATGCCAAGATGATATGAGAAGCACACTACAGTCGAGTCATTGGGCATTTTTGGGTCGAGAAAACAGTAGCAGTACTGCAGAAGTATTTCTATTGTTCGAACCTTCGAAAGGATGTCGGGAATCACATCAGATCCTGCACTGCTTGTGCCATTGCCAAACCGACTATCAAGAAGCAAGGCCTATATACTCTGCTACCTACCCTTAGTCGACTAGTAGAATCCATCTCCATAAGTTACATGTTGAGCACTGCCACTCTACTAAGAATGGCAATGGCTTGTGTTTAAGTGATGGTTGACATTTACGAAGATGGCCATTATGGCGGCACAGCGGTGGTTCCGGCACGAAGCTGCGCTAAACTCTTCTTTGAACGAGTATGGGTGCACTTTGGGATCCCACCGGTCTGTCATATCGGTCGAGATAGCGGGTTCCTCGGCACATTTTCGAATCGACCTGCGGTCTGCATTGGATACCAAGCTCACCAAGTCCACATCTTTCCATCCCCAAACAGATGGCCAGACAAAGGTCGTCAACGAAATGATTGTACACATTTTGTGCATGTACAATTCAAAGCATCCACACACATGGGACGATAGCCTCCCCTATGTACAACATAGTTATAATTGAGCTCTCCACAGTTCAATCGGCCATAACCCCTTTCAGGTGGGCTTGGGATTCCAACCACTATGTCCCATTGACGTAGCCATGCAATTTGCAGCTGCTCAAGCCGATTCAGCTCATGTCCAGTCTGAAATTGACAAAGCAAGTAGCTTCATCAAGCGCATTCAACACATCCGCCAACAGGTTCATAATATATTGGATAGAGCCAATACGAAGTACAAGCGATGCCATGATCAACACGGGTGCCACACAACTTCGGTGGGCGACAAAGGTATGGGCACATTTGCGAGAAGGAGCGCCTCCTTGGACCTCACCGCAAGCTTCGCCCGCTCCGTCTGGGTCGTACACACATCACAAAGAGGCTGTGGGGAACAATGCTTTCGAGCTTAGTATTCCACCATTCCTTGGTACGCACGATCTTCAATGTGGACCGCCTTCGTCCCTTACTTCCCACCTCTCTTGGACCGCCGGACATTGCTGAAGCAACTCACACCAACGGTTAAACCCAGGCTTGCATGGACCGAGCCACCACAGATTGTATCATGGACATGCAAATTAAGAACACTCGCCAACAGAGGATCCAACTGTATCGGGTTGTCCAAGCTGGCCAACTCCTGCACCAAGGAAAGTGGTTCACCAGGGACCAAGTTCAGCAGAAATTTCCTCATCTCATGGAGGAACTTAACGCAATGGGGACCATTGCTTCCTAAGGGGGGAGGAATGATCCAGGTGGATATTGGTTTCCACCCACCTATTCCACTTGGCCCCCCACCATTGTCTCTTTCAGCTTTTCAGTTTCGGCATAACTTACTATTTTTAGCAGTTTTTCGGGTCATGTGCGTCAAACGGAGATAGTATGCCAAAGTTACATCCCTGGGAAGTTGAAACACCAATTTACCCAAACGGGGCCCATAGTTTTGGCGCTTCATCTCCTAGGGTTAGGTTTTTGGGATGTTTAGGGTTCTACATTGTTTCTCAATAATAAATAGGCCCTCGAGCCTCATTGTAACGCAGTTCAGAGGCCTGTAGCCGCCACATCTCTTCTCAGAGATAGCTACCAGTGCCCTAGCTAGTTTTATTTCCATTCTGTCTGTAAGAAAATTTGAGTTCTTTGATATTAATGAAATGAAGTGTTATTTCCGCTGCATATCTGTATTTATGGTTATGTCTTTATTCTGTTGCATTCCTGCATAAATCCGGATCGCCAAGGTCTCACCCGAAGTAGTATGGGAGGGTGCTGGAACCAGGTTTCTGCACCCAAAGAGAGAGAAGGTTAATAAAAGGGGGCACCTTCAGATCTATCAGTCCTGCACTGAATAAGCCCATAACCTAGGATTCACAACAATAGATCTAGTAGAATACTTTGCAGACGATAGCAATTAACCAAGAAATTACAAAAACCATATCTATGCATTCAGAACATCGCATCCATGTGTGTATCATTAACAATCATAACCACAAAGATATATTTAAGTAATAAACACAACACAAAGATTGAAAAACAGTCTTCTCATGTAATTATAACTAGATTCCACCTACAGAATACTTAATGGCCCGCGCACACAGCCAACGGTGTCCGCAAACAACAGGACTTAGGGTCTCCGTGCACACAACCAGCAGGAGCCCTTACCCAGACAATCGATGCAACATATTCACAGTTCAGAACTCAATTATATCTCTATGCTCTTCTACCTCTAGACTCAATTTAATCATCTATTTATATCATGCTATCATGCACTATCCTATGGTCTGCAAACCATGGTTTTCAGACCCTTGGCCTACCCTTTTGAGCCATTACAAATGATTGGGGTTTTTTGACCCATCCTAACCCCCTGCGCTAGGCTAAATATCACAACGCATGTGAGATCTTCATCCTGTCTTTGAGTTGTTCGATGGAGGCAGTAAGCAGAGGCAATATGTGAAGGCTTTCCATGACGTCCATCTGTGCAATCTCCACAAATTTCTGAGATGTTGGCCCTTCCGTGGCTGTAGTGACACTGTCAAGAGCCTGGTTCAATTGTCAGACTGCATTGTCCATGTCCTATGAAAGCTTAAGGGCATCCTCCCATAGTACTGAGGTGATGCACACATCCAATCACTCCATTGTGCGTTACAAAATTTGGTGAGCACTTGTTCCAAAATTTTATTGAATGCTTCCACAACTCCATTTTCCTGGGATGGTACACGGTGCTTTTAGCATGGTGGATCTGAAATTATTCTGTTAAAGATTTAATTTTTTTACTGACAAATTTTTTTCCTCTGTCACTCATCAGGATTTTTGGGCATCCAAACTTGGTCAGGATATTCTCAAAGATAAAGTGTGGTGTAGTATCTGTAGTGCAGTCCTTGACAGCTTTAGCCTCCGCCCACCTGGGAACGTAATATGTGGCCGTAATGATATACCGAGCACCTGTCTTCCTTTTGAGGGGATTAATGGGGCCTACAAATTCGATGAACCATTTGTAAAATTCTTGCAAGACCATCTATGACCGCAAGGGCATCTCGTCCTGTCGTGAGGGCTTCCCAGTTCATTGGCATGTCTCACCGGCTTGACAATAGCTATGCACATCTGTGTGTAGTGTGGACCACCCAAGTCCGGCCCATAATATATTTTTCACAGTGGCTTTACTTGCATAATGACCTCCCACGACTTCCTCGTGAGCTTCAGCTACAATAGCCTGCCTTTCATTCTTGAGAACATACCTCCGCAGTACCTCGTCCGCCTCCAACTTGTAGAGTGACCTGCGATGATAGTGAAGTCGGTTGCGTGGGTGACCAACTCTTTCTTCTGTGGCACCAAGTACCCATTTGGGGTTGTCCCTGTATTTAAGAAGTGGATGATATCAACAAAGTGCTTGTCACTCACCTTGCTAGCGAATAGTTGTGCATCAAGCAACCCTTCATCCAAGTTAGTTGGCTCTTCCCCACTCTCAATTCTGGACAAGTGGTCCAGTCCGGCGTTCAAACATCCTGGCTTTACAATAATTTCAAAGTCATACTCCTGAAAAAGAAACAACTATCGACATATTTTCCCCCCCAACACTGGCTTATTGACCAAGTATTTTAAGGCCAAATGGTCTATGAACATCTTGAAATGTCCTCCCAGTAAATAGTGCATGTATTTCTACAGGGCATATACCATGGCCAACCCTTCCTGTTCCGTGGTAGAATAGTTACGCTCCGTGCTGGATAGCTTCCTGCTAGTGAAAGCCACCAGGTGATCTATATCCCCTTCCCCATGCTACACCAGGTTAACCCCCAAGGCAATCCATGAAGCATCCACATGGAAATGGAAGGTCTTTGCCCAATTAGGAAATATCAAGTTAGATGCAGTCCCCATTTTTTCTTTTAGTAGCTTCAAACAATTTTGACATTCGTCATCCCAAAAGAACGACACATCTTTCTTTATTAGCTTCTCCATTGGCGCAGTGATAAAAATTGGACCCCTGTATGAACTTTCGGTAATAACCGGTGTGACCCAGGATGGCGCATATCTATTTTTCTATGGTCAGAACTACCAAATTACTGATAATCACAACCTTGGTTGGGTCCATCATCAGCCCTTGTTGACAAACCACGTGCCCTAACAGAATTCCGAATGGGACACAGAAAATGAACTTCTTGATGTTCAGTGATATCTGGTGTTTTCTGCAGGCGTCCAGCATCATGCGCAGGTTCGTTACATGGTTTTTCACTAGGTAAAAATACATCCAATCATCAAAATAAACTTCCAAGAACATGTGCATGAATTCCTTGAATACTCCCACAACAACTCGCGAAAATATGGCAAGCACATTATTTAACCCAAAGGGCATGACAGTATACTGAAAGGAGCCCCACTCTGTCACGAAATTTTTCTTGTTGCGATCTTCAGATGCAATATGTATCTGATGGTACCCTCAAAATCCATCAATAAATGTATAAGCCTCTTGACCTCCAACATTATCCAAGATTTCATCAGAGAACAACGTGGGGAATGGATCATGGATGCAGGCATCATTTATTTTGCGTAGGTCGATGCAGATTCTTATTTCTCCTATAGTCTTGTTTTCTTGGACTACCATGGGGTTTACCCATTCGGACTGCTCGACTGGTTTAATGATGCCTGCAGCCACCATTTTCTCGAGTTCCTCCTTAACTTGTTTCTTGTATTTCGGGTTTAGGCGAGAAGGCCATTGTTTAACGGGTAGCACATCGGGCTTCAATGTTATCCTCAGAACTCTCATATCACCCAATATTCCCTTAAGTTCCAAGAACTTGGTCAGAAATAGGTCATGGTATTCAGTAAGAAGCTCTATGAATTTTCCCACCATTCTGATGTCCTAGGAGTCCATGATTTTGGCCATCTTGGCCTGCTCCACTGAACCAAAATTAATTTCTTTCAGTTTCAGAGGTTTAGTGACATCAATCATTTGTAGAAATTTACCTAAAATATCCCATTCCCCTTCTGATTCTTCAATAATAATGTTTTGGGGATCTTCCTCACATGCTTCTATCGAAGTTTTTTTACAATTTATGACATCTTGTAGCTGTGCATCCCAAGATGGTGCAACACATTCTAGCCCCGAGTGGGTTCCACTAAATACCAATGCATCTATGTCCTGCAAGGCTTCGTTGAGTTTCTTTGTTCCTCCTATCAGTCCAAACATTTGTACGATGTCCTCAACCATCGTACTCCAATGCCTGGTACGTTGATGTATTTCTGCGTCCAAGTACCAGGAGGTTGGGATTGGCCTCAATGAGGGAACAAACCTACCGAGCCATTCACTCATTGTGGCCTTATCTACGTCTTCTAACCAAGGATTCACATGTTTGCAGGGATCCCCTTGCCCCAAGAAGAGTTCTATTGGTGGGTTAGTTGGTTTACGGAATCGTAACATCAGCATCCTATGGCATTATTCCTAGTCTCAGAAGTTTCTTTTATGGGTTTCCCACCAGCGTGCAAGCGTTGCGTGCATGGCCAAGTCTAGGGCCCAGACCAGTCATTCCTTAGGAACATTTGCCGCAATTGCTGGCAGGAAATCTTCAATATTACCAGAGTCATCGAAATGGGGTAGTTCTCTTACCTCTGAATAAATACATCAGAACATCTTCATGATTTTGAGACACCTTAGCACGGACACATCATGCAGTTGGTTTTTCCAGTTTTCAATTTCCTTGTCTGAGGCGGATAAGCACTCACTATCTTTTTCCCATCATAGCATACGGTCAGTTGTGGGGTTGATCCAATCGTCATCTTGGGTGGTCAGTTTGTATATATGATCAACCACATACTCTTCTTTAGTCGACTTCGTATACCATTCGCCTGCTACTAGATCTAGTGGAACAATTATCCTTGTGCCCTTGTTTTCGAAGATCATACTCCTCCTCTTTAAATTAATAATGCCTCCCATTTCAATATCCCAATCCATATCCAGGAGCACAGGATAAGGATATTCATCTTCTACTATCTGGATGACCTCAAAATCTGTGTGGACTCTGATGCCTACAATATCTACTACTACCTTCATCCGCCTTCATAATGGGATAATCTTATGATAATTAGCCATCCGTAGCTGAATAGTCAACCATTTTAGCTGAGGTTTTCCCATTCGCTGCCAGGTCTTCTTAGGTAAGACATTAGCATCTAAAGCTAAGTCAAGGATAACTTGGTCCATTTGATTTTCCCCAATCTGCGTAGTCATGTGCATCTCTTGGCCCATCGTCTTTTTATTTTTGTATATCCTATTCAATGTCTTTACTTCGGTCTGTGGACCAATTATTTTTGCGCAATTGTATATTAGGGCCTGCATATTTTCTACAGCCTTTTGGTTGCGTAGCAGCTTCATACAAGCATGGACGAATGGTTTGACTACCTCCTCCCCTCTTGGATCTGCTAACCCCCTTGGTTGGTGTTTCATATTTAGTAATCTCCTTCCTCCCTTTGTAGGTTTACACCTTCTGCTTTGTGCTCAACCCTTCTGATTAGTGGCCCAACTTCCACCTTTTCCTCAACCCCTCCTGTGGAGATGCCACTGTGTGTGATTACATTGATACTTGGCCCATTGTTCCGAGGTTTTGCCTTAACCTTTTTCACGTTCTATGTAGGTGTTTGTTGTTTTTCTTGTATTTTAGCTATTAGCACCGGGAAGTCTTCAATGGCATGGTCAAACTGCTGGCAACATCTACAAGACTGTTGTGCCAGGTTTGGGCAGTCTTGTGCAAAGTGTCTCACATATCCACAGTTATAAAAGATCAATATTTCGTGTCCCTGATCGGCACTTCCCCCTCTTCCTTCTCCCCTTCCTCGCATGGGGGATCCCCCTTGCCCTGATGGGGACAGCGGTGATGAGGGATCAACCTGAATTCTATATAAGTTGCCTCTATCTACCATAAGGTCAAGGGTTCAGCAGTTTTCTTTTTCATGGCCTAATGACAAGTAGAATCTACACCACTATTGCTTTAATTCTTGTACATAAGCGCCCAACCACGGACAATGATTTGTGTTGTGTCTTCCTGCTACCTGCAGTCTACACACCATAGTATCGGGATGATGGAGCTAGACATTTTCCTGGTTCATATTGGGCTTGGACCCCCAGCCTGCATGTAGTCTGATAGCAGTGGAAATTGATCCTTAGAGTGACCCGATCCCTTACAACGTATGCACCACACGTCTGGGCTTGATTCCTTACCACGATCATTGCACAGACTTTGAATTTCCAGGTGCATTGCCTCCAATTCATTCTATATTTGAAGAGCTGCGAACTGTGTATCATCCCTTGACACAACTTCTAACTTCATGGCTATTTCTAGTGCTTCCTCTTGAGATCTGGTCTTTTGCTATCCCATGGGCCCACGCAAGTGTGGTAATAGCATAGCGATGAACCATTATTTGTGTTTCTTATCTTCATAGAAAAAATCCTTGTCACTGATAACCTTTTTTAATTATTGGTCAACTTCCTAGACATATTCTGTAAGTCCTTGCTTAAAGTCTTTTAGTTCAACCACAGATTGAGTGTACAACTTAGGCTTCCAGAATTGTTGTTTTAGGGAATCCTTAATATTTAGTATGGATGCATTCGCGTTATGACCAATGTGTTGAATGAACTAGTCCAGTTCCCTTCCTTCAAATGCTATGGATAATTGTGCTCGCTTGATAACATCATTGTTCACATTTTGCGCAGTCCATACAGATCTGGCTACAAACCAAAATCGTTCCACGTCCTTAACTCCTGCACCTCTGATGGTAGGTAGCTTCATGTGTGTGGCCATGGTGTCCTCTTAGGAAGGAAGTGGAGGTGTAGGAGAGTTCTTACCCCTATGAATATTTGATGCTGGTGTGGCCGGGGGTGTGGTTACCCTTTGTGCAACCCCTTTGTAGTTATGCTCTAACGTCTCCCTTACTGGGCTGTATATAGATATGTCTCCTTCTTGATTAACCCGGTAGTATTTACCACTTCGTGTTGTACGTCTACTCTGATCGAAGTTCATTCACTCGATGTGGCAACACAAGATACCTTTTTCGCTCAATAGAATTTGTTATCGCTCTAGTAATTTCTTAAGTTGTGGGATTTTGATTTTTTAGTCAAAAAACACTAGAGGTAACCACAAACCTACTTCAAACTCTATGATCTAGCCTTCCTAGGGTTCAGAGAGGGCTCTCCCTTTAAGATTTATCTTTGTTCTGATTAATAATATTAGGCTAGTTATGAAAGTACAATTTGGATTTGGTTTAAAGGGTTTGGTGGGAAAAATCAGTTGGAGGTAAAATAGAGAGAAATCTACTTGCCCATTGGGCTATGAAGTCTAAATAAAGTTAGTAGCACTAGAAATCAAGGCTAAAAGGTACAAATATATTCAGGGTAAGATAGATAACCCTCAGATATTTGGGAAAGTGGTTTTTTGTGAGGTGGTATGATTAGGATAAAGGGCACTTAAGGATCATTTGATCCGAAAAATGGGAGTAGAAGGCAGAGGTCAAACGGGAGTGAGAGAAATTAAGAATTCTCAACACCAAAAATCAAAAGAAAACATTAAAATGGAAACTAGTTAAAGACATGGAGCACTTGACTAATATTGTAGTAATACTCCTAGTTACAAATTCAGACAAAACAAACATAAAATGAATGCATAAAACTTGGAAAAGGAAACACTGAAAAGTAGGAAGTACTTCACTCATCAGCTTATCACATGGATCCTGAATTATGATGCCAGTCATCTTGTCCAATCTGCTACTTCGAATTAAAACACACAAGAGCCTCCAATGTCCAACAAAAATTTCTATAATAATTCTAGCAATTTTATTCCACACTGAATACTTCTAATGTAGAAGTATTTATACAAAATGTAGTTACAAATATCCTAGGAGAAATCTAGGAATATCTTTAGGAAAAAGAAAATATATTTACATAATAACAGGGACAACTGCTTAACAGATTAGAAATTTGTCCTCTTATCCAAAATAAATAGGACCATTTTATCTAACAAGGAGCATTTGATTGATTAGTTGTCCTGCTTGCTGGCTGCTAGAAAATATCAGGCTTTTGACATGGCTTTGCTGACACTATTTCATCTGATACTCTTTACCTGATACTCTTTAACATATACTCTTTAACGTTGCTATAGTTTCACTATTTACTGTTGTAGAAATATGTCTTTTTGCAGTAAAATCAACAAACTGTCTTTTTATTTCACTGTTCTTTTTAACTGATTTCTTGATTGTTTTTTGAAGGTAATTTTTCTTCACTGTTTTACTTCTCATTGTTTCATTAAATTAGTAAATTTTTTCCACTATTGTTCATTGGTAATTTTGACGTTCTTTAGATTCCTAAAATTCTCATCAACCTTTGTGTATCTAGAAAAAGTGGGCTTGAACACAAAGAGATGTTTAATCTCATGTTGTAAAAAGAACAAATCTTCAAAATGCTGAAGGAGGACTTTTCCTGTGGGAGTGCCTTGCACTAATGGTTTGTTGATTTTCTCCTTGGAAAATTCCCCTATATTTTTATCTTTTTTTTTCTTTTATGGGGATCATTTTTTCATTAAAAACATGGATGTCTGGCAAGCCCCTTTGTCTTAAGTTTGTGTATTTTACCATAAAATTTGTTATGGAAATGTTCATTGATTCACATTTCTCTACTAGATTATTCATCAAATCCCTCTTAGTTACAACCTTTTTAATCTGTAATATTGTTTCTATTATGTCCAATACCTGCAATTCCTCCAATTCTGCCCTGTGCTTCTTGTTCAAGAATGTGATGAATTTTAAAGCTTGAGTTGGCTTGTCAGTTAACTCATCCTTGGTATTTTGAATCTATGTCTGGGCTACTAATAATAAATCTCTCTGCTCATAAATAATCTGAATTGAAGGCCATTTATTGTGAATGGATTCAATTATGTTTGTCCATAGATGATTCTTTATGTATGAAATTTTCTCAGTGAAAACTAGCTTTTTTTGTAAGCCCTTGATTTTTTCTCCAAGTCTGATTTCCTTCTGCTCATGAGTTTTAGCATTTATCAGTGTTGTCTTGTTTGTAGCTTCAAGAATTTCAATCATATTTTTTAGGCCGTTGATTTCATTGGTTTTTAAGGATTCTTACAATTGCAGGATCCTTTTCATTTCCTCACTGAGTCTGGGCTGGTCTGCTTTATACAAAATGTTCATTGCTGAATGTAGAAAAATGTCTGAAAAGTCTGTGTAGGTGAGATTAATGCCCTCTTTCCTGAGCAATGAAGTTCATAAGATAATGGATAGAGGCTTTCCCACCAAGTCCATCTTTTGTAATGCAATAGGAAATCTATTAGCTTGAAAGAATAAGAATAAGTGAAATAGATAAGATGAGTATGTAAAAACCCCTTCAGTGGATAATTTTGTCAGGTGATAATGTATATTGTTGGCTATGAAACCAGCAAAATCAAAGATGATTGAAGGAGGTTGGCCTGGAGACAAGGTGGATATGAAAACTATAATGGACTCATCAGTGAATCCATCTGTAAAGTATCCAAGTATAAAATATAGTATAGAGATAATATGTCTAGACCCTTCAGGGAATTTAGCAGTAGAATAAGGAGGATTTATCTTAGGAATGCCAACATGGGAAGGAAAAAAGTTTTGAAATATCATGAACCTTTTGGGAAAGTCCAGGCCTAAGTACAACTGAGTAAAAGCCTCTATAGATAGGGGAACTGACTTAGGATCAAAATTTAATTGCAGCATCTGATTTATTGACTCTGCTGTGATGGTGAAAAGGATTTCCCTATCAATATTAACAAAGGCCCTTTGATCTGGTACATAATGTTTTTGACATAATCTGATCAGATCTTGGCCAGGGTGGGTCAATGGAACTACATATTTGGGTAAATGAGTCTCCCAAATAGGTATTTCATCTTTGTCCAAGTATTTTCATAACACCAATTATGTATTTCCAAGAGGTTAAATTCTACAACCGGATCAACAATTTGGTAGTCAATATCAGTGAATGGGAGGTTTTCTACAGTAGCTATAGGTGGCTAGAGGGGATTCATTGAAACAATGGATTTAGCGGTAAGGACTGGAGTAGATTTAACAACTTTATATCCTTCAGATTTAGGGGGTTTGGATTGCCCAGGCTTAGTTGGTTTAGATCCTCCAAGTTTAGCTGTGCTCTTCATTTTAGTTATTCTGGGATACTTCTGCAAGATTAAATTGTTTGCAGAAGTTATTTTTCTTTTTCATAGGATGAATTGAGAAATTTTTAAGCAAAATATAGTCTTTGTTGGTATTTTTTGCTTAGTTAGGCTTCTTAGAGAATGTAAACTAGGATAAGACAGGAAACGAGGGTTTCCTGAATGAATTTTGATTGAAAAATGAGCTTTTAAGGTATACTTAGGCTTAAAACCCTTCTCTGTCTTTAAAATTAATCTTCTAAGGTTTTTAAAAACTGAGGAAATTGCCTTCAAGGAGTGATTTTTCAAACACAGAACTTTCTGGGAAAAATTGGCGAGGGTTTTTCTTCTTTTGGGAATTTTTGGGCAATCTCCTCTAGTGAATTCTTCTAATTGAAAGCTTAGTTCTATTATAGAAGGTTTCCAATGAAATTTTCAGGCTTTAATTTGGTCGACAAAATACCTTAAACGCAGTTATTTGGCGATTGAAAGGGTTATCTGATGCTTTTGGTTGTTCTTGTGGTATGGTCCAGCTTACTGGTGTAGTGAAATGGTTTTATTGGTCTTGAAGTAAGGAATCAGTGGTCAAATTCAGTTTTTTCTGGGTATAAGTTGACAATTTGGGACAAAGCGTTCTAGCATAGTTGAGCAGAGCTTTTTCACATTTGAAATGTGAAAATAAACAACAAAAATGGTGTATCAAAAGTTTTAACCTTTGATACTAATCACCATAAATGTATTAAATGCAGGTCTCATTAAATGGCGGGAGCGGTTTTGAGTTTAAAATGAGAAAACCAGCTGTGGTTTTCTTGTTCATTTCCAGCAGTAAATAGTTTTTGCTAAAATGAACACAATCCTATGATAAGATGCCACATCGCAGGAGGCAAAATGGGTAAACAACCAATTTCGCATCCATTTGGGCTTTGGTCGGACGATCACTTTGTTGGCATGACATTGATCTTGCGCCGTTGGATCTGACAATCGAGAGCGAAGGGTCATGATCTGCTGGGACGATGTGGTTGATTGGGATGGTGGGACCAGGGAAATCCTATGCGCTGGGTAGTCTAAAAAGAGTTTAAACCTTTGTTTTTCAATGGATAAAGGTTTAAAGTATGTGTAGGAGGGGTTTATGTATACGGGACGGTATATATATAAAAATGCGGTTAAATAATTCTATATATATCTATACGGGTTTATATATATGGGTGGAGGTGCATGAGGTGGGTTATATGATTAATCCTAGGTTAGCCTATGTAAAGCTTGGGGATTTACATAGCGAGGATAGAATGAAAGGAAAATACTTAAAAATGTGATGAATGAGGGAGTATGTTTAGTTTTAAACATACGTATGGGCGCGTGATTGATTTTATTATATAGTTTTAAACCATGAAGGGTCTAATAACAATACGAGTGGGGTATTTCATCAAGTTTAGTTTTAGATGAAAGGGCGCATTTTTTGGGTTTTTAATTTAACATGTGGATAATATCTTTGGTCCAAAATATTTATAATAGTGGGTTTTGGGGGGTATTTAAAATAAAGGGATTTATATATATAGGATAAGGTATTTTTATGGAATTAATAAAGTAAGTTAGAAGTTAATTTGACAAGGGGAAATGGAATACACAAAAATACACTAAATGACCAAGTAAAGTGAATAAAGTAAAGCAAAGCTTGTCATTTCATGATTTCACTATTTTACTTAGGATAGAGTGTTTTTTGAGGGTTTTTGTATGCTTTATGAATGAAGTAAATTAAATGGGATTCTAGGTTTCATTAACTAAGAAAGAGTCCTTACTTAGGAAAATGAGTTAAAAAGTGTGAATGAGGAATAAATAATGGTAAAAGGGGATTTTATCATAAGAACTCAACATTTTCCACTATCCAGTCATCGAGCCTTGGGTCTGGTCCCAAAAAAAGTTAAAGAAATGCTCTGAGCCTTTTTGACTGGTAGTATAGAATATTGAATAATTAAAGGGAAAGTGAAATTAGTGATTTTAGCCTGCTAATGAATATTTCATGCTTTTTTCCACTTCTTTCTACCTACCCAACATTACTCTAAGATTTTTTCTTCCTTTTAGCAGGTGCATTTAGTCTTGCAACCTTGAAACATTTATTCTTTTAAAGCATAAAAAACTATCTAATTTTACCTTATTTCATCCAAGGTCTTAGATTAAACTAACGAGCTCCTCATTATTCTCTACCTATCTACTGATTTGTCAGGATTAAACTGTCAGACAAAACTTTATTCACTATCTAAAACATGGTAATTGAAAACATGACAAGTCAAGATTAAATAATTTAACTCATCATGGATTATGGCATTTATTGACACTCTGCCATAATCATTGGCAAAAATTAAAAAGTAGTGGCATTTGGACTTGCACACTTTCATGTTTTATTTTCATCTTTTTTATTTTGGGGTCTATATTTTTCAAGTCCTTTGATCTTTCTTTTAGGAATTTTACCCTTTTTATTATTTTATTATTTTTATTTTTTTCAAAATATGGGAAAACAACTTGTAGAAAGCAAGGTATGTACATATTTTACAAGACTATCAAAAGTCAATTAAAAATTATGAATCGTAGTTTTATAGGACCCTAATAGCGGCTTCACATGGGGATGGCATTTCATGGTGAAATTTCAAGAACTCTAAGACTAGTATCCTTCCATTTTGACCATGATGATCTAGAAATTGTCTTTTTTTTTCTACAAAAACTCATATTTATGACATCTTGATTTTAAAAGCTTATGGCCTTCTCTTCGGCTTCAACTTTGGAAAGAAAATATCCAGTCCAATCTAAGAACTTCAATGGATATTTACAATGATGTAAAAGTAACTGGGACTAACTATTGGTTAATTCAGAGGAATAGTAGTGTTTGAGCATCCTACCATTAACTGGTCCTTCTTGAATATTTTTTCCATCCAAATCTTTGATAAATAAAGCATTGTTACCCCTATATCCATAAATTACATAAGGTCCTTTCCATAGAAAATCGAAATTCCCATGTTTACCTTTGTCTTCTCTCCTAGAATCCCACTTTAAAACTTGATCTCCAATGTAAAAATCATCCTCTTTACTTCTTCTATCAAACATTTTCTTGATTTTATCCTGAATGACTTAAGATTTTTCATAGACTTCTTCCCTTGTTTGCTGTAGATGAATAGTTTGATTTATCCTCCTTTGTATATCATTGATTTCTACTTCTGAATACTGAATGATCTTCATTACTTGAACACCTAAGGATGATGGGAAAAATGCATCCATCCCATAAACAATTTGATAAGGGGAAGTGCCAATTGACTTTTTGGTAGTAATTCTATCTACCCATAAGGCATAGACTAACTTCTTATTCCAATTCTTTTTATTGTCTTTAAGTAATTTTTTGATGATATTTACAAGGCTTTTATTTGAGGATTCTGCTAGGCCATTACCATGAGGGTAATATGCAGTAGAGTGGCCTAGGGTAATATGGTACTTGTGATAGAAGGCAGTCATTTTCTTAGATTTAAATGCTACTCCATTATCAGTAATAATTTTTTGAGCGAATCAAAATCTTGATAAAAGGTTGTTTTCTATGAAAGAGATAATGATTGTATTAGTGGCTTGTCTAGTAGGAATGGCTTCAATCCACTTAGTGAAGTAATCTATGGCAGTCAAAATCCACTTATGTTGGCCAGAGGATGGGGGCTGAATTTCTCCAATGAAGTCTAAACCCCATTCTTGAAATCTCATTTCACTTGAAATAGGCTTTAAGGGTAAAGGTAACAATTTATTTTTTCCTTAAAAAATTTTACATTTATGACATGAAGTAACAAATTTCTTAACATCAACAAATAAGGTAGCCCAGTTAAAACTAGCTCTAAGGATCTTATCTGTAGTGATTTTTCAGTATAAATGCCCTCCACAGTCACCTGCATGAAATTATTCAAGTATTTTGTCAGCTTCTTCTTTCAAAAAACAATTTAATAATATCCTACTTTGTTCTTTCCAAAAAATCACATTATCTAGAATAAAAAATCTCATTGCTTAAGTTTAAGAAATCTGGCTTTTGTCCTTGATAATCTAGGAGGATATTGTAAGTTGGTAAATACAAAGATAATATCTGAGTACCAAGGTAAATCTAGAAAGGCTTCACTGATCGTTGGAGTCACCATCTCTTCCTCGTCATCAATCTGAGAAATAAAATTTATATCTAATGCATTGCAGTTAGATTGAGCCATTAATCTAGCTAACCATTGTTATTTAATGAGTTTTGTTGGTTTTATTTCTATGTCATATTCTAGGATAGTGGCAATCCACTTACCTCTTCTTCCATCAGGGCCATCCTGAGTAATAAGGTATTTAACTACTGAATTAGGGACATAGGAAATTATGTGGGAATAGAGAATATAAACTTTGAAATCCTTTATGGCCTTAACCAATACTAAAGCTTGTTTCTCCATTATGTTATATTTCAGAGGTGCATCTCTAAGGGTCTTACTGAAAAAATTTATAGGCTGTTGAAAACCTTGATCATTCTTCTGTAGTAAAACTACAACAATGGTATGCTCTGATGCAAAAGAAAAAATTATAAAGTCTTTTTTGAAATCTGGACTGATTAAGACTAGTGTTTTAGTTAAAGCCTATTTTATGGATTCAAATGATTGTTTGGCTTCAATATTCCATTTTAGAATTGAGTCTTTTTGAGCATGTTGTTTAGTTCTCTAATGATTTCAGCTAGGTTTGCAGTAAATATTCTCAAAAAGTTAAATTTACCTAAGAAATCTTGTAATTCTTTGATATTTCTAGGTGGATGAATGTTCAAAATTGGTTTTACCCTAGCAGGATCTATCCTAATACCTTCCTTGGAAATTATGTGTCCTAGTAACTTACGTTCTTCTAATCTGAAAAGATTTTCTTGGGGTTTAAAGAGATACCAAATTTTCTACATTTAATAAAGAATTGTCTCAAATGATCTAAGTGTTCATTATCTTACTTAGAAAATACAGTAATATCATCTAAATAAATAACCAAGAAGTCATGTATTTCCTTTGCAAAGGCTATGTTCATATCCCTTTGGAAGGTTGCTCCTACATTCATCAAACCAAAAGGCATTTTCACGTACATGAAAGTGCCCCAAGGAGTGGTAAAAATTGTTTTAGCCTGATCTTCCTTTTGTACAAGAATCTGGTTGTATCCTGAAAAACCATCTAACAAAGAAATCCTTGAGTAACCAACTACCATTTGTTGTGTGTGATCCATCTTGGGTAAAGGGTAATTTTCCTTTAAAGATACTTTATTGAGATTCCTAAAATCAACACATAATATAATTTCACATGTTTTCTTTCTAGTTGGTACTAAGTTTGAAACCCAATCAGAATATATGATTGGTGCAATGATCTGAGCATCATACATATGTTTTACTTCCTTTTCTATCAAAGGTAATAGAACATGATTAATTATCCTTAATTTTTGTTTGAATGGTTTCTGAACATATTTTATAGGAATATTGTGTTGGATTATGTTTGTGTCATAAGCTTTGAGATCTTCGTAACTCCAAGCAAAGAAATCCTAGTATTCCTTTAAAAGATCAATTTATTTTTCCTTTTCTTGTGGAGGTAAATATTTAGATAGTTTAATCATTTTTTGTTTTAATTCTATCCCAATGTTACATTCCTCAATGTCAGACCTAAATGGTTCCAATTTTGGCTTTTTAGGCACATCATTGGAATCAAAAAGGCCTTCCAAAGGGGTTAAACCTTTAGGCAAAAATTATCTTTTAGATCTAACATGTCAATTTCTTCTTCAATGATTTCCTCAATATCTATATTATCTAAGTTATCTATATCAAATTGAATAAATATAGTTGGTTTGTTAAATTTATGTACATCTATGTTATCTATTTCACAATCAAAATCCAAATCTATATTGCAGTCTGTATCTATTTTACAACTTTGAAATTCTTCCTCATTATTTAAGAAATTGGTAAATATATTCATCCTAAAATAAAATATGCCATTACTTGAGGTTTTCTGGGATAATTGGTCAATGTTTAACCTCAGCAGTGTATCCATGAGTTGGTTGGAATGGTAAGTTACAAGTACTAGCAAAAGTTTCCAGACAATGTGCTTGAATATTTTGTTTTATGGGTATAGCAGCAAACTTTCATTCCAATAAGTCATCAGCTAAATCTATCACTGTATCTCTGTATTTGGGTAGTCTAGGATTATAAACAGAATAATATCCATTTATTTTCTTTATGATTAATTCCGAATCTCCCATGATTAGTATTCTTTTCCTCCTAAGTTTCTGATGATCTGCAGGCCTAGAATGAGTGCCTCATACTCAGCCATATTGTTGGTGCATTTGAAGTTCATTATGAAGGCATGTCCTTCTGAATGATTAGTCTCTAAATTTCTAATCCATATTCCTTCTCCCGCTCCTAGTTTTTTCACAAAGCCATCAAAGTCTAAGTGCCAAAGGGACTCATGAAATATGTTTTTATTGTTTGGTTTTGGCTTTTTATCAATCAATTCAGTTTGGATTTCATTTTTATCAGAGTTACATAAAATAAAAGAGTCAAGGTCAGTGGGTGTAGAATAAATGGGGTAATGTATGGATCTCTCAGCACTACTGACCATGAATTTCATTAATGTTTCACTATATAGCTTTTTGGGTTGACCAAACACTGATATAGTGGCATAGCTCCTATCCAATTGTAGAGATCCCTGCAACTTTGCGCCCCGTGAGCGAGAAACAAGCATACCATACTTTGGTGGGATGTCAGCTACTACAATGTCCATTACCATACTCTTACTAGGGTACTGAACCAAAGTAACACATAAGTCTTTAATTAATCCTAAGCACTTAGCTGTACTAGAGTCAAATGAAAACAAATCTTTATAAGGCCTGGTTATTTCTAGATTAAGAGTTTCCATGATAGATTTGGGCATTAAGTTATGGTAAGCTCCTGAATCTAACATAGTGTTGTGTAAAATCTGATCATGAATGGTAAGATTGTTATAGAAAGGAGGGACAGATCCATTTGAATGCTTTCCATTCACATCAGGGCCAGAAATTAACTATGGTTGATCATCATTCAAATTAATGGCATCTTCACCATCATTCATATTCAAAGTTTCAATTATGGTTTATTTGTATAAGTCATTTTTAACCAATTCTGTTAAAGGAATAGGTATTTTTAACTTAGCAATTTCAGACTGAATATTGAATGAGGGTTGAGATTTACTAATTTGAACTAATTCATCTTTAGTAACTGTAATCTGAGTTGGTTTTTCTTGATTTTCAATAGTTTTATTTCTATCTTCAATTGTCTTGACATTCTCTATCTGAGTTTCTTGAGTTTTGCTACTTTTAATTTTTCCTTTCAGGGACTGTTTGTGTGGTAGCAGAAATTTTATCATACTTAGAATTATCAGCGAGTGTTCTCGGATTATCTGTTCTAGGATTTGCTGATTTAGAATCAGCAGAAATATTTTTAGGATCAGAATTTGTTGTTTTTACCGAATTAGAAGCTTTAGCAGTATTATATTTCTGTGCATCTTTGGAAGATTGAGCTACTTCATCAGTAATATCAACAATTTTGGGACTTGTTGATTTTTTAGGACTAGAAGGATTGGAATTTTTCTTATTTCCCCCTTGGAGAATTTGGAAAACTTTTGTTTTTGCAGCTTCTACATTTTTCTTATTTTGATTTTGGGAATTGTTTTTAGTAGAAGAATCATTACTTTTCTTGTTTCTAAGGTTATACTGACTGTGTATTTCATTTATGACAAATTCATAACCCTGTTTGTAGTCAAAGGATTCACTAGAGTTTAATTTGAGTTGTTGAAGCTCAAATAGTTCCAGATCTTCCCGAGTGAGGAAAATGGTGTTGTTTTCATCTATTCCCATTAGATGATTGATGTCATCCTCATCTTCATCATTATTCTGAGAAATTTCAGCATAGTTCTCCTGAAATGGGGGGCTAATGTTTTGGTCTGGAGCTGCTTCTTTAGATTTTCCAGAATTATTGTTTTTTTTTTAAATTTGGATTTCTAATCTGAGGTTGATTATCCCATTGAAGTTTTCTATCTATATTATCTAATATTTCTACCACCCTTTCTAAATTTTTAGCAAATAAATCCATTTTAACATCTGAGTTTGAAATTTCTTCTTTAACTGTAACTCTTATTTCATTTCTAAGTCTGGCTTTCCTAGCTAAAATATTGATTTCTACATTGACCGCATCTAATTGCATCTGTTCTAAGGTTTGGGCATCTCTTTCTCTTAATTTATAGGCCATATATGTATCAAACCCATCAGGGAATTTGAGCAGAACAGAGTAAGGTGTAGGTTTAATATTTGTAGGTATTGTATTGTAGACACTATTGTACCTAGTGCAGTAGTCTTGGACAGACTCCGTAAGAGATCTTTTCATGGTCAGACAAAATTTGAAGGGGGTTTTTCTTCTTTTCCCATTTATTTAAAAATATTCTATGAAATACAGCTAAATCAGCTACACTACTAGCAGCTAAACTTTTAAACCTTTTTTTAACTTCTCCTGTCAAACTCTGGGAAAATAACCTCATATGGACAGGTGACTCATCAATTTCATAAATTTCACATAAATATGTTATTTTAGTTACATGTTGCTGAGCAGTATATTGTGATAGAACATCAAACAGTGGTATATTATTTTGATAATCTTGAGGCATATCATAGAGGTTTTGGGGTAAGACAAGGGGAGCATACCTAGTAGCCATGGCTTGAAGCTTTGCTGAGTTGGGAGGTATAACAGTAATGATAGGTGCAGTGCTGGATATGGCAACTGATGAACTATAAACTGTAGTTGAAGAGCTCGGAAATGAAATTGGTATGTAAATGGAATTGCTGGGAAATAAAGATGTGGTGTTTATAAAATCTGGATGTAAATTATTGGATGAAGTGGATGTAATGGATGAAGGAAATAATATCCTAGGCTACAAAGGCAATCTAGGAATGAAATGATTTGTAGATGAACTTGTAGTGGTATCAATAAATGAAGTAACAACATATAAAGATGAATATGCTATTGGTATTATTATTGTATGCAATTGAGAAACTAGAGGTTTCATGTAAGACAACAAATGAGCTAATTCAATAGCTTCATTAATATATTTAATCAATCAAACATTAATCTTTCAGTTTTATTTTGATATTCAGATTTATTTGATTTTGTTCCTACTGAAATATTTTTCTGTTTTGCATTCAGAAATGAAATAAAAACAAGATCTATAACAATATTTTTCAAATCAGCTTCAAAGTTAGTTTTAAACAATGAATATTCAAACTTCATATCAAAATCAATATCATTTAGAATCACAAACTCTTTGGGTAAAGAATTGGATTTTCTTAATGCTACTTTAGTTTATAAATTGACAGTTTGTTTTTTCTTCTTACAAATCCGATCCGGGTTATCTACTATAACTGCAGGTTTAGGAATCGGGTTAGACCTAGTATAGTAGGTTTTCCTAGAGGCCAGACTGATTGTTTTGAATACCCACAACCTATAAAAATAATCTTAAAATGAAAGGATAATTTAAAGATTTTCCTTTAAGACTAAATTCAAAACCAAAGATTCTGGGTTCGATCCCCAGTATGGTCACCAGTATGTTATCACTCTAGTAATTTCTTAAGTTATGGGATTTTGAGTTTTTAGTCAAATAACACTAGAGGTAACCTAAAACCTACTTCAAGCTCTAAGATATAGCCTTCCTAGGGTTCAGAGAGGGCTCTCTCTTTAAGATTTATCTTTGTTTTGATTAATAATATTAGGCTAGTTATGAAAGTACAATTTGGATTTGGTTTAAAGGGTTTGGTGGGAAAAATCACTTGGAGGTAAAATAGAGAGAAATCTACCTATCCATTGGGCAATGGAGTCTAAATCAAGCTAGCAACACTAGAAATCAAGGCTAAAAGGTACAAATATATTCAAGGCAAGATAGATAACCCTCAGATATTTGGGAAAGTGGTTTTTTGTGAGGTGGTATGATCGGGATAAAAGGCACTTAAGGATCCTTTGATCTGGAAAATGGAAGTAGAAGGAAGAGGTAAAACGGGAGTGAGAGAAATTAAGAATTCTCAACACCAGAAATTAGAATAAAAATTAAAATGGCAACTAGTTAAAGACAGGGAGCACTTAACTAATCCTTTAGTAATACTCTTAGTTACACATTCAGATAGAACAAACATAAAATGAATGCATGAAACTTGGAAAAGGAAACAGTGAAAAGTAGGAAGTACTTCACTCATCAACTTATCACTGGGATCCTGAATTATGATGCCAGCCAACTTTTCCAGTCTGCTACTTCGAATTCAAACACACAAGAGCCTCCAATGTCCAACAAAAATGTCTATAATAATTCCAGCAATTTTATTCGACACTGAATACTTCTAATGTAGAAGTATTTATACAAAATGTAGTTAAAAATACCCTAGGATAAATCTAGGAATATCTTTAGGAAAAAAAATATATTTACATAATAAGAGCGACAACTGCTTCATAGATCAGCAAGCTGTCCTCTTATCCAAAATAAATAGGACTGTTTTATCTAACAAGGAGCTTTTGATTGATTAGCTGTCCTACTTGTTGGCTGCTAGAAAATATTAGGCTTTTGACTTTCCTTTGTTGACACTCTTTCATCTGATACTCTTCACCTGATACTCTTTAACTGATACTCTTTAATGCTGCTATAGTTTCACTGTTTACTGCTGTAAAAATATGTCTTTTTGCAGTAAAATCAGCAAACTGTATTTTTATTTCACCGTTCTTTTTTACTTCTTTCTTGATTGTTTTTTGAAGTTAATTTTTCTTCATTGTTTTACCTCTCATTGTTACATTAAATCAGTGAATTTTTGCCACTATTCTTCATTGGGAATTTTGACATTCTTTAGCTTCCTAAAATTCTCATCATCCTCTGTGTATCTAGCAAAAGTGGGCTTGAACACAAAGAGATGTTTAATCTCATGTTGTAAAAAGAAAAAATCTTCAAAATGATGAAGGAGGACTTTTCCTATGGGAGTGCCTTGTGATAATGGTTCGTTGATTTGTCCTTGGAAAATTCCCTTATCTTTTTATCATAATCCTTTTGGGGCATCGGATTTTCATTAAAAACATGGATGTCTGGCAGGCCCCTCTGCCTTAAGTTTGTGTATTTTACCATAAACTTTGTTATGGAAATGTTGATTGATTCACATTTCTCTTCCAAATTACTCATCAAATTATTCTTAGTTACAACATTTTTAATCTGTAAGATTGTTTCTGTTCTGTCCAATACTTGTAATTCCTCCAATTATGCCCTGTTCTTGCTGTTCAAGAATGTGATGAGTTTTAAATCTTGATTTTTCTTGTCGGTTAACTCATCCTTGGTATTTTGAATCTCTGTCTGGGATGTTAATAATAAATCTCTCTGCTCATAAATAATATGAATTGAAGGCCATTGATTGTGAATGGCTTGAATTATGTTTTTCCATAGATGATTCTTTATGTATGAAATTTGCTAGTGAAAGTTAGCTCTTTTTGCAAGCCCTTGATTTGTTCTCCAGGTCTGATTGCCTTCTGCTCATGAGTTTTAGAATTTATCAGTGTTGTCTTGTTTGTAGCTTCAAGGCTTTCAATCATCTTTTTTAGGCTATTGATTTCATTGGTTTTTAAGGATTTCGATAGTTGCAAGATTTTTTCATTTCCTCACTGCCTCTGGGCTACTCTGCTTTATACAAAATTTTCATTGCTGGATGTAGAAAAAGGTCTGAAAAGTCTGTGTAGGTGAAATTACTGCCCTCTTTCCTGAGCAAAAAAGTCCTAAAGATAATGGATAGAGGCTTTCCCTCCAATTCCATCTTTTGTAATGCAATAGGAAATCTATCAGCTTGAAAGAATAAGAATAAGTGAAACAGATAGGATGAGTATCTAAAAACCCCTTCAATGGGTAATTTTGTCAGTTGATAATGTATATTGTTGGCTATGAAACCAACAAAATCAAAGATGATTGAAGGAGGTTGGCCTGTAGACAAGGTGGATAGAAAGCCTAGAATGGACTCATCAATGAATCCATCTGTAAAGTATCCAAGTATAAAAGATAGCATAGAGATAATATTTCTAGACCCTTCAGGGAATTTAGCAATAGAATAAGGAGGATTTATCTTAGGAATGTCAACATGGGAATGAAAAAAGTTTTGAAATATCATGAACTTTTTGGGAAATTCCAGGCCTAACTACAACTGAATCAAAGTTTCTATAGATAGGGGAACTGACTTAGGATCAAACTGTAATTATAGCATTTGATTTATTGACTCTTCTATGATGATGAAAAGGATTTCTCTGTCAGCATTTTCAATGGCCCTTTGATTTGGTACATAATGTTTTTGACATAATCTGATGAGATCTTAGCTGGGGTGAGTCAATAGAACTACATATTTGGGTAAATGAATCTCCCAAATAGGTATTTCATCTTTGTCCAAGTATTTGTCATAACACCAATTATGTATTTCCAAGAGGTTAAATTCAACAACTAGATCAACAATTTTTTAGTCAATATCAGTCAATGGGAGGCTTTCTACAGCAGCTACCAGTGGCTGGAGGGGATTCAATGACATAGTGGATTTAGCAGTAAGGACTGTAGTAGATTTAACAGCTTTAGATCCTTAAGATTTAGGGAGTTTGGATCCCCCAGGCTTAGTTGGTTTAGATCCTATAGGTTTAGTTGTGCTCTTCTTTTTAGTCATTCTGGGATACTTCTGCAAGATTACATTGTTTTCAGAAGATATTTTTCTTTTTCAAAGGATGAATTAGGCAATTTTTAAGCAAAAGATAGTCTCTGTTGGTCTTTTTTGCTCAGTTAGGATTCTTAGAGAATGTAAATTGGGATAAGATAGGAAATGAGGGTTTCCTGAACGGATTTTTATTGAAAAATGAGATTTTAAGGTATACTTAGGATTCAAACCCTTATCTGTCTTTAAAATTGATCTTCTGAGGTTTTTAAAAACTGAGGAAATTGGCTTCAATGAGTGGTTTTTCGAACATAGAAATTTCTGGGAAAAATTGGCCAGGGTTTGGCTTCTTTTGGGGGTTTTTGGGCAATTTCCTCTAGTGAATTCTTTTAATTGATAGCCTAGTTCTATTATAGAAGGTTTCCAATGAAATTTGTAGGCTTTAATTTGGTCGAAAAAATACCTTAAACGCGGGTATTTGGTGGTTGAAAGGGTTATCTAATGCTTTTGGTTGTTTGTGCGGTATGGTCTGGCTTACTGGTGCAGCGAAATGGCTTTACTGGTCTTGAAGTAAGGAATCTGTGGTCAAATTTGGTTTTTTCTGGGTATAAGTCGACAATTTGGGACAAAGGGTTCTTACACAGTTGAGCAGAGCTTTTTCACAGTTGAAATGCACAAATAAACAACAAAAATGGTGTATAAAAGGTTTTAACCATTGATATTAATAACCATAAATGTATTAAATGCAGGTCTCATCAAATGGTGGGAGCGGTTTTGAGTTTAAAATGTGAAAACAAGCTGTGGTTTTCATGTTCATTTCCAGAAGTAAGTAGTTTTTGTTAAAAAAAATGCGATCCTATGAGAAGATGTCATGTCGCAGGAGGCGGAATGGGTAAAACAACCCATTTCACGTTCATTTGGGCTTTGGGCAGATGATGAAATTGTGGGCACGACATTGATCTTGCGCCGTCGAATCTAACAGTCGGGAGCGAAGGGTCATGATTTTCTGGGAAGATGCGGCTAATTGGGATGGTGGGACCAGGGAAATGTTATGCACTAGGCAGTTTAAAAAGAGTTTAAACCTTTATTTTTCATTGGATAAAGGTTTAAAGTATGTGTAGGCGGGGCTTATGTATACAGGATGGTATATATATAAAAAGGGGGTTAAATAATATATATATATATATATATATATATATATATATATATATATATATATATATATATAAGGGTTTATATATATGGGTGGATGCGCATGAGGCAGGGTTATATGATTAATCCTAGGTTAGCCTATGTATAGCTTGGGGCTTTACATAGCGAGGGTAGAATGAAAGGAAAAGACTTAAAAATGTGATGAATGAGGGAGTATGTTTAGTTTTAAGCATACGTATCGGTGCGTGATTGATTTTATTATATATTTTTAAACCATGAAGGGTCTAATAACCATAGGGGGAGGGGTATTTCATTAAGGTTAGTTTTAGACCAAAGGGCGCATTTTTTGGGTTTTTAATTTAACATGTGGATAATATCTTTGGTCCAAAATCTTTATAATAGTGGGTTTTGGGGGGTATTAAAAATAAAGGGATTTATATAAATAGGATAAGGTATTTTTATGGAATTAATAAAGTAAGTTAGAAGTTAATATGACAAGGGAAAATGGAATACACAAAAATACACTAAATGACTAAGTAAAGTGAATAAAATAAAGCAAAGCTTGTCATTTCATGATTTAACTATTTTTCTAAGGATAGAGTGTTTTTTGAGGGTTTTTTTATGCTTTATGAATGAAGGAAGTCAATTAAATGGGATTTTAGGTTTCATTAAGTAAGAAAGAGTCCTTACTTAGGAAAATGAGTTAAAAAGTGTGAATGAGGGATAAATGATGGTAAAATGAGATTTTATCATAAGAACTCAACATTTTCCACTATCCAGTCATCAAGCCTTGGGTTCAGTCCCAACAAAAGTCATAGAAATGCTCTGAGCCTTTTTGACTGGTAGTATAGAATACTGAATACTTACAAGGAAAGGGAAATTAATGATTTTAGCCCACTGATGAATATTACATGATTTTTTCTACTTCTTTTTACCTACCCAACATTACTCTAACATTTTTCTTCTTTTAGCAGGTGAATTTAGGCTTGCAACCTTGAATCATTTATTCTTTCAAAGCATAAAAAACCATATAATTCTACATTATTTCATCCGAGGGCTCAGATTAAACTGATGAGCTCCTAATTATTCTCTACCTATCTACTGATTTTTCAAGATTAAACTGTCTTACAAAAAGTTATTCATTATCTAAAACATGGTAATTGAAAACATGACAAGTCAAGATTAAACAGTTTAACTCATCATGGATTATGGAATTTATTGACACTCTGCCATTATCATTTGTAAAAAGTAAATAGTGCCATTTGGACTTGCACACTTTCATGTTTTATTTTCATCTTTTTTCTTTTGGGGTCTATATTTTTTAAGTCCTTTGATCTTTCTTTTAGGACTTTTAACCTTTTTTTTATTTTATTATTATTTATTATTTATTATTTTTTTCAAAATATGGGAAAACAAATTGTAGAAACCAAGGTATGTACATATTTTACAAGACTCTCAAAAGTCAATTCAAAATTATGAATCCTATATTTATACGACCCTAACAAAATTTTAATAAAAAACGGCAAGGTTTTTAGGAACTTACCTCTAAATCCCTTTAAGAATCTTCACTCAGCTTATGCATATGACACAAAGTGGTCAACAATAAATTTTTTCACGAATCCGCCCAATATACTATCAACCCAATGATCCATGGTCCTAGTAATGATATTAACAATATTCTCTAATTTCTCGACTAACTCAGGGGTCCACTGTGTGATCTAATCGTCTTTCCAACAAGTCTGGAACTCTGCCAATCGGGCTAACCACTCTTGCAACTCATGTGCAAAGGATACAAAGAATATTTTGTGTACTTTCGTGAAGATATACCTATTCTTGCGATCCTCTGCAGGAAATATTTCACTTTGATTCTCTTTTAGGGAAAATTCTTGAATCTATTTTTCAAACCAATCCTCTCACTTAGATTTTAGTGGCTGCCAATGTCCACATGGCACTATCCGATATCTCTCTCAAAATGCTCCTTGTCCCGTCAACGGAACCATTTGTTGGCTTGAGGAGTCCTGACCTAGGTTTGGAGTTAGTGTTTGCCAACAAACCCCTATACTACTGGCCGTTTTGGCAATGGCCTGTAGAGCAGACCAAGGTCTCACCCGAAGTAGTATAGGAGGGTGTTGAAACCATGTTTCTGCACCCAGAGAGAGACAGGGTTAATAAAAGGGGGAACCTTCAGATCTATCAGTCCTACACTGAATAAGCCCATAACCGAGGATTCACAATAATAGATCTAGTAGAATACTTTGCAAAAGATAGAAATTAACCAAGAAATTACGGAAACCAAATCTATGCATTTAGAACATCGTATCCATGTGCATATCATTAACAATTATAACCACAAAGATATCTTTAAGAAATAAACGCCACAACCATAAAGATATCTTTAAGCAATAAACGCCACACAGAGATCGCAAAACATTCTTCTGTAGTAATTATAATTAGATTCCACTTACAGACTAATTAATCGGCCCACGTACACAGCCAGTGGGATCCGTAAATAGCAAGACTCAGGGTTTCCGTGCACACAGCCAGCAAAAGCCCTTACACAGATAATGGACACAACAGATTTGCAGTTTAGAACTCAATTCTATCTCTATGTTCTTCTACCTCTAGACTCAATCTACTCATCTATTTATATCTGTAATGTTCCCACTTAGCCTTAGGTAAGAGGAACATTCAATTTTTTTTTAATTTATGTTTCATGAATAAATGAATAAATAAGGACATGTAAAACTCCTGAAAAGTATGAATAAATAAATGCCCATGTGAACAAATACAAATTAGGGCTATGTAAATAACCACTTGTAGGTGTGAAATAGGTTTGAGCTTAAGACTGGGTCAACCTTGACGAAATCAGCAGTGCTATCTAGGCTCATTGCATCTCCAAAAGGGACAACACAGTTCTAGAAGGGAGCCTCTAATGTGAAAAGGGCTAACTCATCAAAGTGGTTTAGGGTTTGCAAGAGCTTTCTCATCTTATAAAAGGAAAAGGAGGGCAGCAAGAGAAGGTTTTTGATAGATCATATTTCTGAGTATTTGTCTCCTTAGACAAATACCATTCTCTGTTGTTGAGTGGACGATTGTATCTGGAATTCCTATGCAGGAGTTTCACCTCTTCCTTTGATGATTCAAGGAGGAAAGTTTGATGAATTGAACCACTATCAGGCTTGAGGCCAATCTCCTACTTACATTGGCGGCACTGATCCATTGAGGGCTTTTCTGTCTCTACAAGCTGCAACAAGTGGTGATCTACATCTGTAGAGATCTAGTGTATTTTGAGAGTCTCTCTCCATGGAGTGGGTCCTTTGACCTCCTGGAAGAGAGTACCATTTATTTTACTTCAGATATATAATTCTTCAGTAGTTTTCTGTATCATTTGAGCTACAGCATTGTCCCACTAGGAAAAATGCGTTATTTATGAATGAGGGTTTGCAGGTTGTCTTTTTCTTAATTTAGATCAGAGTTCTCTTGTTTTGGGCCTGCCTTCCACTTGGTGATCCATGGATTGGCTTGCTGATCTATATTCTGTTTAGATCTGATCCATTGTAATGAAATTCTATATTCAGAAATTTACTGCAGCAGTTTCCAGATCTGCAACTTGTTTCTTAGATCTACTCTTATTCATGCATGATTTTGTCAAAATTCCAAGTGGATCTTGTAGAGGAAACTATAGAATTTCTAGATCTGATATAGATATAATATTTTGTCCATATATCTACTCTATATCTAATTTTTAACTTACATCTGCTGAATCTCCTGAAAAATAATGCTGTTGAAGCATTTCTGCAAAGATACATGTGCTCCTGCTCTCTTTCCTAAAGATTTATTGTTGTATTGGCTCATGCTTTCTACGGTATAATGAAAGGGATTTATCATAATGATTATTTTCTGCTGTAATACTGATATATCAGATCTCTTTCTGATCTCCGCTAAACATTAGCTAAAACTGTGCAATCCCTGAAGCAGTGCTTGCATTTCACTGCAGCCTTCCCCTTTGGGTGCTTTTTAGCTAGTATACTTTTTGGGAGATCTATTTAATGTGCCTAACCTGATTTTTTTCTGATGAAATTCAATAAATAAGTAACATACAACATAAATGAGGGGAACATAGCCCTGATCTGCGTTATTTTTTCACATTTTTACTTATATGGCGTTTTCCTTGAACACCTTGTTGAAATTCCTCAAAAGGGGTTATTCCAAGTTCTATAGACAGAGTCTACAGTTGGCCAGGTAGCCTTTGGATCTCATCCTTTATTTTAAAGGTGACATATCCAGTAAATTCTTGTGTATTCCATCTCTGAAATAGAATCTTGAGAATCCTGAAAAAGGATCATTACAGTGGTCTCGGAGCTCTACTCTTGGCACAGCCCGTGCTAGCATTGGAGCACCAGTCATGCTGCATTCAAAATATGAAGATCCTATTTCTGAGAGGGAGAGGAGATATCAGAATAGAATTCATAAAAAGTATGACTATACTACTGTTGACCTTGACAAGGGTCAAGACAAGGGGAAAACCCTGAATCTGTGAATGATAAAGATAAGGAAGCACAGGAGTTTGAAAAAAATCTCTTGGAGGCTATGCAAGATCTGTACAAGGAGATAAAGGATATGAGGATAGATAGAATGAGGGAATCCCTTGGGAGATTCCATCAAGGAGAAAGTTCTGATATGTCTCAATTTGGGACTAGTCAACCTATGAGCTCGCCACAAGCTCCACAGGCCTCACAACGCTCTACAATGCCTACCTTCTTGGCTGTAGAGAATGAAGGAATACAAGAGCCAACCTCTTTGGAAGGTTACTTTGTAGAATATGACTCAAAAAGTCAGAGGTTCAAGGATAACTTGAGCTTTCAAGAATTTTTCCATCTCAAGGACTGGAGGAGGCCATGGCAGCAGTACAAAGATGGAGGTTTCCTTCATGGGAGACACCACACTATGGGCAGGTTCTTCTTGCCTAATTTCGATGGATCACCCTATTGTTCTACCAAAGCATGGGTGGAAAAGTTGGACATCTATTTCTAGTTTAATAAAGTGCTTGAAGTAGAAGCCATTAATATTGTTGTGCTGCATTTTGAGGGAGAAGCCCACAACTGGTGGTTTCATGGACTATCTACATTGGGACACAACAATGTATCCACTTATGCTGAGTTCACTAGGATACTATTGGAGATATTTTATTGGAAGGATCTGGAGGCCCCTTTTATAAGCTTGGAAAAGTTGAAGAAGACAGGAGATGCAGAGGCCTATATCTCTGAATTCCTGAGATTGTCAGTAATGGTCCTTGATCTATCCATAGCAAGGAGAGTCTACATGTTCATTGATGGCCTAGAGGAACCTTTGCATTTTGGTTGGTTAATTCTACCAAGCCCATCACTTTGCATGATGCCATTGAGAGAGCTAGAGATCTCCAAGATGCCTTGCCAAGGGCAAAGGCAACTTTCCCAAGTAAAGCCCCTCATTCCTCAAAAGGGAAAGAAGGGAAATATGCTCCATCCAAGGAGAGCTCACTAAAGAAACCTCTTGACATTGATCTCCGAAGGGAGTTGAGGAAAAAGAGATTGTGTTTCACTTATCAAGAGCCATGGGTACTGAGACATAGATGTGTTGTTGGAAGAGCACACTATATTGAAGTCTTCCTGATTTTGAGGAGGAAGAGGGAAATGATGGACCTAAGAGAGGTCACAGTGCTGGTGATGATGAGGAGGAAGATTAATTACCATCCAGAGGTGAAGAGGGAGCCTTTGCTCCAACAAGTGGGACTTTTCCTTCTTTGAGAGAAGTGCCCAAATATTTGACCCTAAGAGTGCAAGGTTCAATTATGAACCAAAGAGTGTCTATTCTGATTGACAGTTGGGAAACCCACAACTTTATTGATGATCACCTTGTGCAGACGAGAGGGATCCCCACTGATACTTTTGATGGGTTCTCTGTTTTGGTTTCGGGAGATAGAACTCTGCAGTGCATGTAGTATGTTCCATCACTTTCTATGACTATCGGAACCTACACCTTGGTGGACCATTTCTTTTTAGTTGACATACCAGACACCAACATCATCTTGGGTGTCCAGTGGTTGATTACCTTGGGAAAAGTCACCACTGATTGGAAGACCTTGTAGAAGGAGTGGGTGGATTTGAAGAGTGGGAAACAACAAATCATTCAAGGCATGCACACCTATCCTTCACCTGATGTTTCCACCCAAACAAAAAATATGGAATTGTGCAGTGGGGGCAAGGACCTCACAGTTGCTTCTCTCATGTTTATGAGAAATTTTCAAGGAACATTCCTACATCATGGAAAGCCACTTTGAATGCCATTAGATTCTGATCTTGTGGGGGAAACGTCAGCAAGTGTTGAAACAATGGAAGAGAAAGCCACAATGTTGTGGAAGGAAGCAAAGGGGAGGATCAGCCTTCCCACAAATAATTTTGGCATGTGTAATGTCAAAGAAATAATTAGCAACAAGGCAAGCACCACCATAGATGCATCAGCAACACTGTCCTTGTTGAGATGTGGAGATCCATATTGGAGGTCTCAACTCCTTGTGGAATACTCCAAGGATATGCACACCGAGATGATATTAGATGGCATGAAGCAAGGAGGAGGCTATTTGGTCCATGAAGGGGTCATCTATCATCTTGGTAAAGTATTATTGTCTCAAGCCTCCAAGCTTAAGCAAGAGATAATACAAAGAGCACACAAAGAGTTCCTTTCCAGCTATATGCAGTAAGCAAAGATCTACTCCCTAATCTTTAGGAGTTTTGATTGGGAGGGTATGAAGGAAGAACTACATCAGCACTATGATTGGGATGAGCTACATCAACACTTACAAGAGTGAAATAGTTATGAGGAGGTGGGGCAGCCAAGGATCCTATGCAGGAGACATTTCATCCATCTCTTCCTTCTCTTAAAAGAGGAGGAATGCCCATGCCTAACTTCATGTGTGTGGGATACTTGAATGGTAAAGAATCTGATCTTATGGAGCATGTCTATTTTTATGATTTGACACATTGTCTTACCATATGTATGTAGGCCATGGCTCCTACCAGGAGTGATATTACATGCAGATCTCATGGCATTGATGAGGCAAACAAAAATTCCAAATCTGTTCACTCCCTTGAGGTGGAAAGGGAGATTATCTATCATGATGGGTGCTTCCCAAAGGCACCTAACTTGGGACTCACTTTCAGCCATGTCAAAGTGACCCATGCAGCAAAGATGTGGTGGGAGTACCACCTACCGCACTCAGATCTAATCAAAACAAGGAGTGCACTACGTTGGTACCTTATGTGGGATTGTGACCCACCTCCTCAAGTGCAAATTTCAGTTTGCATATATGTGATTTTGATTCCATACATAGATGATATATTGGTATTGTTTATGGGTTTGTATGGAAAAAAAGTGGGCATTTTATATGTAGCACATGGGATGGAACTTTATCCTGTACTTCATGATACATGTTTTAGATGTGACATTGCTTCACCCATGTTTATTTCTGTTGAGTTTTACACTCCTGAAGGGATAGACTATGCCCCTATCATGTTAGCATTGGAGGAGCAGTTTCTGATGTATTGGCTTGATGAGCACTTAGTCAATGATGAAATCTTGATCCTTGATGGTGCCATCAATGGAGAAGGAGAAGAACTACAGCTCTTACCATGTCAGTTGCTTGAGGACAAGCAACATTTTGGAGGGGAGGACTGTAATGTTTCCACTTAGCCTTAGCTAAGAGGAACATTCAATTTTGTTTTAATTTATGTTTCATGAATAAATGAATAAAGGAGGACATGTAAAACTCCTAAAAAGTCTGAATAAATCAATGCCCATGTGAACAAAGACAAATGAGGGATATGTAAATAACCACTTGCAGGTGTGAAAGAGGTTTGAGCTTAATATTGGGTCAACCTTGACCAAATCAATAACGTTGTCTAGGTTCATTGCATCTCCAAAAGGGACAGCGCAGTTCTAGAAGGGAGCCTCTAATGTGAAAAGGACTAACTCATCAAAGTGGTTTAGGGTTTGCAAGATATTTCTCATCTTATAAAAGGAAAAAGAGGGCAGAAAGGGAAGGTTGTTGATATATCATATTTTTGAGTATTTGTCTGCTTAGACAAATACCGTTCTCTGTTGTTGAGTGGAGGATTGTATCTCGAATTACTATGTAGGAGTTTCACCTCTTCCTTTGATGATTCAAGGAGGAAAGTTTGCTAAATTTAACCACTATCAGGGTTGAGGCCAAGCTCCTACTTACATTGGCAATGCTGATCCATTGAGGGTTTTTCTGTCTCTGCAAGCTGCAGCAAGTGGTGATCTAGATCTGCAGAGATCTAGTGTATTTTGAGAGTCTCTCTCCATGGAGTGGGTCCTTTGACCTCCTAGAAGAGAGTACCATTTCTTGTACTTTAGATCTATAATTATTTAGTAGTTTTATGTATCATTTGAGCTACAGCATTGTCCCATTGGGAAAACTGCGTTTTTTATGTGCGAGGGTTTGCAGGTTGTCCTGCTCTTAATTTAGATCAAAGATCTCTTGTGTTGGGATTTCCTTCCACTTGGTGATCCGTGGATTGGCTTGCTGATCCATGTTTTGTTCGGATCTGATCCATTGTAATGAAAAGCTATATTCAGAAATTTACTGCAGCAGTTTCCAGATCTGCAACTTGTTTCTCAGATCTACTCTTATTCATGCATGCTTTTGTCAAAATTCCAAGTGGATCTTGTAGAGGAAACTATAGATTTTCCAGATCTGATATATATCTGATATTTTGTCCATAGATCTTCTCTAGACCAAAGTTATAACTTTCATCTACTAAACCTCCTAAAAAATAATGTTGTTGAAGCATTTCTGCAAATATACATGTGCTCCTGCTCTCTTTCCTGAAGATTTATTGTTGTATTGGCTCACGATTTCTACTGTATAATTAAAGGGATTTATCATAATGATTATTTTCTATTGTAATACTGATATATTAGTTCTCTTGCTTATCTCCACTGAAAATTAGCTAAAACTGCGCAATCCCTGAAGCAGTGCTTACATTTGACTGCAGCCTTCCCCTTTGGGTGCTTTTTAGCTAGTCTACTTTTTGGGAGATCTCTTTAATATGCCTAAACTATTTTTTTTCTCATGAAATTTTATATATAAGTCACATAAAACATAAATTAGGGGAACCCAGCCCTGATCTGTGTTATTTTTTCACATTTCTACTTATAAAACTTTTTCCTTGAACACCTTGTTGAAATTCCTAAAGAGGGGTTATTCCAAGTTCTATAGACAAAGTCTACAGTTGGCCAGGTAGCCTCTAGATCTCATCCTTTATTTGAAAGGTGAAATATCCATTAAATTCCTCTGTATTCCATATATGAATTAGAATCTTGAGAATTCTGGAAAAGGATCATTACAATATCATGCTAGCCTACGTTATCCTATGGTTCACAAACCATGGTTTGTAGACCCTTGGCCTACTGTTTTGATCCATTACAAATTATTGGGGGTTTTTGACCCATCCTAACCCCCTGTGGTAGACTAAATATTGAAAAATATTACAAAATTGAACAAAAAAAATGCAAGGAGACCCTGTTCCAACAACACTTGATTTGCACCTAGCCCATTTGATACCGAAAATTCCTTTTTCACTTGGCCTAAAATTTAACACTGAAAAACCCCACGAAATTGAAAGACCCCACAAAACGAAGGGAGGAAACCATTCAACATAGGTACTATCATTTGGATAAATCTATTGGGTACTCATGCTTCAACATAGCCTTAGATTTTCACTTACTTGATTGCCTTATTCACGAATTTGGAGAAATTGGAAATTTGCGAGTGCACTGGCATGCCACCATATTCACTAATGAATCATAACACCATCACCAATTTAATATAATTTTACTTTCCATTTATATTTTCAAATATTTTTTTATTAGGAGAAGCTACATTGTAAGACTCCAACAAGTGCATTGATATATTTGAAACTGTAATATTTTCTAGTTATCCCTTGCATAGAGTCAAAAGGGCTATCGTTGAATCAAATTCCACATTGCTTCTGTTATCACTCAAATTTTCCTTGAAGTTGTTGGAAGAGGAAAGGGGTCCGAGGTAACCACAAACCAACCTTCAGATACAGAATCTAGCCAATCTGTATCCAGAGAGGATTCTCTCTATAAAATTTAGCTTTGTTTTTAGAAAATATTAGGCTATTTATAAGTCCAGGGGTTTTGATTTTGCTTGGGTTGATGGAATTATTTAGATGAGATTAAGATCAAGTAGTTTCAGTCTATTGGGCTAATGGAGTCAAAGGATTAGCTGCACTGGCTTAAGTTTTTTAACAAAAGATGGTTTATCCGGGCAAGATATTCAAACTAGAAACAATCATAGATCTAAAGTGAATGGAATGGAATTCAAACGGATGAAAGGAAATAAAGGATCTTTCAACACATTCAAGAGAAGAGAAATAGATTGATTATCAATAAAGAGCAGTTAAGTATTCTTTACTAAATAACCAAAGATGTATGAACTAGACAAACAGGAGCAATTAAGAATTCGTTGTTTAAACTAGTTTAGAAGAAAACATTTAAAATAATAACGACTGAAATCAGATTACACCTAAGTACTTTCTGGCTTAATACTTTTCGTTAAATATTAAGATAATGAAACACATATGATATTGTAAACAAATATTTAAACTTCAAAACATGAGATAGAGATGACTTATTGATCCTTCATTCGACACATGAATCCTGAGAAAAGTCTCCTGCCTCAATTCCTTGTCCAGTTTTGCCACGAAAAATTTCTCCAAAGCTCTTTATTCCAAAATATTCAATGTTCCATCAGAGTATAAGAATCCATAGAACAGACGATGCGTGGCCATAGCACTGTTTAAAAACCACTGTCATTTCGCGCGTTAACTTTCAAATCGGAGATGGCTAGCGGAATTGATAAGAGTCGTTGATTTCAGATGGGTGAATCGGACAGTTGACGAGACGTGAAGTTGGCAGGGAGTTAAGAAGAGGGCCCGACGTGATTTATTTACGAATTAATCATTTCAGGAGCATTCTGATTGGCGGGGATCGGTTATTAACTAATCATAAGGATTAATTAATCCCTTGTACAGTGGATGGTCGGGGATGAAAAATGCGCGGGGATGGATTATTTTCAAAGTTTGGTTTTAATTAAACTTTGGGTTTGATTTTTGTTTTAAACACATATACATATTTTTAAACGTTTTTCATATATTTTTATTTATACAGTAATTAAATCAATGCGATTTATTTACTGTAGGGGGGCGGGAATAATATTAATGTTAAATTTTAGCCAAAAGGGGGTATATTGTGGGTTTTTTATTTGAATAAAATGGGAATTAAATTCTTGTGGCTAAAAAGTCATAATATAAGGGTTTTGGGGATATTACTATAAAGGATTTATATACATAGGACAAGGTTATTTCAATAAGGAATTAATAAATAAAATTAGAGTTAATATAACAAGGGAACAATGTGAACTCAAAATACTTAAATATAACCAAGAAAGTGAAGATTCAAAAGTAAATGGCATTATTATACTTTCATCACTTAGACTTAGAATAAAAGTGATTTTGAGGGCTTTTCATGAAATGTTGAAGGATTTTCCTAAGTAAAATGAGATTTTACTTAGAAAAAGATTTTTGAGAGGTGAATGAATGTGATAATGGATGATTTCAAGTACTTAGGTTTTTTCAATTATTGGGCCGAGGGTTCGGTCCCTCCAAAAGTCAAGGAAATGCCTTGAGCTCCTTTAATCTTCAAATACCTTAGTGCTTAGGGAAATTAGTGAAATGTTTAGGGAAAATGAGAGGGGAAGTTAATAATCTTGACTTTGCTTTTATGTGAACTTTTCCAATATAGTATCTGCCTTTGCACTTGTGATGAAAGTAAAATTGAACACATTTAGAACCATCATTCATCACATGTAATTATGAAACAACATCTACCTACCCTACTTACTTTACCCTACCATTTTCTCTTCTTTATTAGGGTGCACTTAGACTGGCAAACCCTTATCAATCTTCTTTTTATTTTACATGGCAAATCTATCTATTTCTACACTTATTACATCCAAGGGCTCAGATTAAATTGTTGAGCACCTTTTATTAACTCTACCTATCTACTCATCTGCCAAGATTAAACTGTTTGGCCAGATATTTATTCTCTATTCTACAATATGAAATTGAAAAATGAATGAGTCAAGTTTAAACAGTTTGACTCTTCATAAATTGTGGCAAAAGTTTGACAAGCTGCACACAATTGCTTTATTACAGAAAATGAAATAGTAGTGGCATTTAGACTTGCACACTTTCCTGGTCTATTTTTGTTTTGGGGTTCATTTCTTTCACTTTTTTGACCATTTTTATTTTTTCACCCTTTGATATTTCTTTTAGGGTATACCCTCTTTACATTTTTTTTAAATTTTTTGATTTTTTGATTTTTTAAGAATATGGAACACCTTTGCAACAAGAAAAAGGTTTGAACATATTGCATAGTTCAACAAGTCAATCATGAAAAATGACACCTATTGGTATAGGAGTCTAACAACTTCTACACTAAAATTCCCTCAAGAAAAGATACCTTCATGTTGGGTGTTATGCTCTAGTGAATTTCAAATTTCCATTTCTACTCTACCCCTTTGACAATTACTTTGTGACCAACATTCTAAGTGAAGAAAAAAACGAGAGGAGGTCCTTTAGGGCCTTTAGGTGATATATTTATATTTGCATATAAACCATAGCCTTTTTCGCTATGCGTGGGTATTATAATAGTAATGAACTAATTTTAGACATTTTGTTGAAGCAGGGTCCCTTGAGTTGTATTTTTGATTAATTTTGTCAAAGTTTTGTTCTATGCGCTGCACGAAAATAGTCAATGGGGCTTTGGGGCGGGTCATTGTCCCTTAATCATTGCAATGGTTTTAAAAGGAAAAACCATGAGTCTCAAAACATGGTTTGAGACCATGGTATGTGCAGGTATATCATAGTATAAATATGTAAGGATTGAGTGGAGTAAAGATATCAATCAATCGATGATGTATGTTTGTTGTTAATGTTTTGATCTAATTTTGGGTTTATCTAGGTAGAAAGGTTGTTGTTGGCTATGTACGTAGAGACCTAAGTCTTGAGCTGTGTACAGCCTATGCTGGTTGTGTGCACAGAAGGATTGGATGTAGTGAATTTCATATCTCATAATAAATAATACATTTTTGGCAAACCTGGATTCTTATGTGACTTGTTGTCTTAATTATCTGTTAATTACTGTCGATCTATTCTATTATTGCATATTTACTTCTGTTAATGGTTAATTTCATCTATGCATGAATTAGTCAATGTTAAATGAGTAGATCTGAATGAAGTTTATTGTGCGCAAAATATATTAACTAGTATGGGATAATCTGCTAAAGGGTTAGATCTATTGACAATGCATGCACAAATATGTCATATTATCTACACGAAGTCTGATTAGGGCCACCTCATCAAAAGATTCCTCAGGGTGCAGAAAACTGGTTCCAGCACCCCCCCATACTTATTCTAGTGAGGCTTTGATCTGCGGAAGCAAAACATTGCAGAAAGGGCTAGTAGTTGGAGTATTTTGTTGTTTGTGTGATAACTCTTGACTTGGGTCACAACCCCTCAACCCAACAAATGGTTATGTTTCCAGGACCGAGATCATTTTGAGGTAAATTTGATGTTTTGGCATTCGATGCAGAACAAACTACAATATTGGCCTGATAAGAAGATACTTTAGTTTGAGATCCAAGAAAATAGAAGCTCTAAATTGTCTCCCAAATATTGGGCACAAAAGTATATCTATAGAGAAGTCCATGAAATTTTCTTTGCTTCCCTTGTGACAAAGTTGCATGAGTGGTCGTCTTGGCTCACTGAATTCTAGACCTTTGCAAAGGAAAATACGATCACTCAGTGGACCCCAAAGTTTGTAAAAAAGTTAGAGAAAATGAGCAACAAGATCACTCGCGCTGTAGATCATTGGATCAAAAGTGTTCTGGGATGATTTCTAACTGAATTTTCTATTGATCAATTTGTATCATACTTTGAAGTTGTAATAAGGGTTTTGAAGTGTCCTAAAGTTAAGTTCCTACGCTCTCTGAAGTTGTGGATTAAAATTTTATTGTGTGAACAGGGTACTCTGCGCAATCATATTGAGTGAATGTCTCATAGAGGCCTGACTATGTGAAATGGAGGAACTTATAGAGTAGATATAGAAGAAGTTTTTGTTTACATTCCTCTCAATGGTATGTCTCACAGTAACGAGGAACCTGAAACTATTATCTCTAGTGAATCTTCGCACGTTGAGGATAAAGTATTGAAAGATCAAAATATCATGGTCCTTTGGCCATATTTCAGATCACATCAACTCCACTTCCTAACTCATCTCACTCTAACAAGCTATCCACTCCACCTCCACCTCCACCACCAGGCACTGAGATGGTCACCTCCACAAAGTTACCTAATTTTCATGGTATTGGGAATGAAGATATAGACCAATTATGGTTTGTCACTGGCACTCTATAGACATCACAACAGGTTAATAATGACGATGTTAATAAAGTTCAGTTGGCCATTGATTTTCAATACTGCGCGCTTGATTGGAACATAAGTTTTGTGGAAACAAACCCGAATGCAACTATTAATAATCTGAAGGTCATGCTAAAAGAAAAATTCAAGAGGCTAAAATAATTTGCGCAGTGTGTAACTGATTTGAAGGAGATTCGCGAAGAATTGAACGAATTCATATGGGATGCAGACCAAAGGTTGAAGCACACAATCAAAGATGGAGGATTTACTATTGATGACATCCAACATAAAGAATGGTTTATTGACATGCTTCTAACACATCTGTGCCATCCCTTGAGTCAACAGAATATTTCCACGCATACCGAAGCATGCACAAATATATGGTGTATACAATGCAAAGTTATTGGGCATCACAAGGATGATTGCCCCATATTTAATTACTATTTGCAAGCTGGAGAACCAAACCCACTAAAGAGCATGGCTGGACCAAGTGGAACTCCTACGTTATGGTGTGAAATTTGTCAAGCTAGGGGTATGCATATGACAAAATTTTTCCTGAGGATTGGTAAATATATCCATGAGCTTCAACAACCATTTTGAAAATTTTTCTCATCGGTGGGACATGACGAGAAGCATTGTTGCAACTTCGATTTGATGATTGACTAAGATGATCTATATAGGATTCAAATTGAACCTACCTCACCAACATCTCCATCTGGGCATGTGGATTCCAAACTAGAGGATGAGAAAGAGGAGGAGGAGCTGGTCGAGGAAGTGGGCAGCTCATCTACTACAATTATGGAGGTGCGGGTCATTATGCGCACGACTGTCCAAATCCAACACAAAAGATCTTGCAAGTATTGTAGACAATTTATCATGTTCTAGAAGATTTCCCTGTTTTGATTCAAATATGTAGTAAAAGAAAACAAATACTCCTACTCAAAACATTCATATGGTAAGAGCTGAGTGTGAATTTCATCACTAGGAGTGGTTCATCCACTAGTGGAGACAAAGGGACCAAGCCAGATGTTTATATTTGGATCCAAAAAGTGCCTGAAAAGAAGGAATGATTCAAATTATAGTGATAAAAATAAAGCTTTGTAGAACCGAAAAGGGTTCCACAAAAGTGGGTGTCTGAACATCAAGCAAACCTATGGAAATGGTCGAAGTAGATGAAGAGATAAAGCCCTTTCTATAGGATTGTATAAAATTATTGCACAATCAGAAGGAAATCGAGAACCTCTAATCATTGATAGACAACAAAAAAAAGAAAGAACAACCCCAGATGGAGCAGAAGGTTGTTAACAAGATCTATGATAATAAAAGAAGAATTGGATGAAAGATTCACTTTACTGCTCATATTGGTGCATATGAGATGGATGAAGTCATTTTGGATCTAGAATCTGATGTGACTTTTTTATGAAAGCTATTTCGAAAAAAATGGGAGAACCTAAGTTAGAATGGTCCACGATCCAACTATGCAAGGAAAATACGAAAAATATTATCCCATTAGGAAGACTCTCGCAGGTTGTAGTAGACATTGAAGGAGTAAGGGTTCTTGCAGACTTTGAAGCTATACAGATTGTGGATGATACTGACCCCTATCCTACATTGTTAGGTTTAGAATGGGCTATTGATATGAGTGGCATCATTAATATTAAGCGTAGAAGTATGGTATTTGAGAATAATGGAACCAGGGCTATGGTTCCCCTAGATCCTACATAAGGTGAAATAAATACAGATCCAGTGCATGTAGATGATGATGTCGATCATATCTATAAGTTGACTGTGCAAGAAAAATATTGGATCAACCTGAAAGCCGATGGAAGACTCAACTAGGAGAAGGATAGTTCCTGATTTTGAGATTCAGATGAGGAATTGGAGAATTGGAAGAACCATTTTCACGAAGGATAAGTGTTGCGCTACAATTAGGTGAAAAAATATCTTCGATGCATATCCTCAGAGGTACAAGAATTGCCTTATTATGATGATTTGACTAGTGTTAACCTGTTTTCAGGAGAACTTGAAAAAGTTATTCTAGAGGCACAAATATTCCATGGGATTGAACTAGCATTGTGCTCAACCCCATCACGCTGATGGGAGACAAACAAGGGAAAATTGGCTAATTGGGAATATTGCATCCACTTGATGCGTCAGCGATTTGAGCATCTATAAACCAGAATGGGAGAGACCTATTCTGGAGAAGGTGATATGCGCAAAAATTTGGCTAAATGGACTGAAGCATGCAACTCCAAGACGAGGCCAGAGTGGGTGCATATATTCATCCACACTTTGGGGAAGGTGCCATAGACCAGTACCTAGAAACTGAGTTGTGACAATGAACTAATTAATGGATAGCACTGAATTTTTTTTTTATCATGACCTTTAGTTTTGAAAGTAGTTTTGAATGCCTCGATGAGGCACTGTAGGATATTCAGGAGGTCATATTTGACACCTCAAAATAAAATGTGGAGCACGCCTTGCCAACATGGGATGCACAGAGGAAGGAAAGTTTTAATTTCCACAATTTTTTAGTTGAAGATATTGAGGAAGATCCAAGGAATGTTATGATCCCTGAATCTGAAGAACATCGCACAGTTGTTAGACCTATGATTTAGTAACTAGATGTAACTAAGTATATAAATATTTTATAAGTCAACATTGGCTTAGAGTAGCATCTGAAATAAGTGAAGATCGGGGATTACTAGGATGATGATACGGTGGGAAAGGTCATCGAGCTGTGGACTGAATTTCAGGACATGTTTACTACAAAATTTTATGAGCTGAAGGGGATAATAAGAGATCTCAGGGTGATGAATATTACCTTTAAGCCGGATGCATGACCTGTGAACCAATGCCCATATAGGTTGAATCCCAAATATAATAAAAACATCAAAGAGGAATTGGAGAAAATGGTTGTTGGAGGAATCATAGAACCAATGGAAGAATCTGATTGGGTGAGCCCTATGGTGGTGCAGAATAAGAAAACTAAGGGAGAAATAACGATTTGCATGGATCTACATAAATTGAATGATGCTTGAGTATATGACCTGTTCCCAACCCCATTTTCTGATGAATTCTTGGACAATGTAGGAGGACATGATGCCTATTCATTTATAGATGTTTTCTCAGGATATCACTACATCGGAATCATGCCAGGAGACAGAAGCACGATAACCTTTACGACAGAATGGGGATCCTTTCAGTATATAGTCATTCCATTCAGTCTAAAGAATGAGCTAGCTATATTCTCATGCATGGTAGTATCAACGTTCAAGGAATACATCCATAAGTTCTTACAAGTATAATTTGATGACTAGACTAACTTTGGATTGTTGAAAAAATATGTGTTGAGTCTACGCTTGATGTTGGATACTTGTCGAAAGTATCATATCTCGATCAACCTGAAAAGGTATATATTTTGTGTTCCATTCAGGATCTTGCTAGATCATATTGTATATTACCAAATATTGATGGTGGATCCTGAAATATCATTTTTATTGTTAACCTGGAAGTTTCTGTAAATGTCAAACAATTGCGCTCAATTTTGGGGCATACAATGACGAATTTTGCAGGAAAGAGATAAGAGCACAAGGTATTCGAGGATGTTAAAGAAAAATAAAAGGTCTTGTGCAATCCCTACGAATTCTTGGTGCATGAAATCAATGGTCCCCCAGAATAGATGGGCACGCTGATCCTCTCGTGCAAGGTGATGAGAAAACGCATGCTAAAGGAAGTTTCGGCCAACATCATTTTTCTAGAAAGGATATGTGAGAAGGGTATATAGTTCAATTGATCTCAATACCTGTGCACTGAGTTCTTGGCTAATGTGCACAAAGCTCAGGAGGAAGGAAAGCAATTTTAATATGTTAGGTTATTGCTCCTTATTACACTCATCGGACGACAGACGCCTCAAGATATATCATTCCCTAATATTGAGCCAGGCTTGTGAGAAGCCATCTGCTACGCCACCTAATGGAACTCAAAGATCCCAGCTACAGTCACGAAAATTATTATTTTTTGGGTATTGTCCGACTATGTGCTCTTCCATGCCATTCAGTAAAAGCCATGGTTATTTCCAACCCTTTACAAGTAGTATAAGCTGATTGTAGAATTTAAATACACGTTCCAAAAAATGCACATCCCTGTGGAGGGCAATGTAGAAGGAGTTTGGTATGACCTACCATACTTGGTCATGGAGGATGACCTGACACACGTCACACCATAATGGCCACCTGTCTGGTTAGAGTCATGCACTATTATGGTGCCTCTTCATCAGTGTTGAAGACTCTGACCAAGCCGCGAACAATCAAGGATACACAGAAAAAAGGAAAGGAAACTAAAGTAGAGCCTGGGCATCCTATGAAAGGAGAATCAACACATTTGGAGAAAGAAGTTGAGAAAAAGATGGTGACAGCACAGAGGGTCCTGAGACACAGACCGTTAAAGGTACTAAGCATGGTTCTCATGCCACTAGGGGTTCACCCAAGAAGCTGAAGGGGTCTAAGTTGTCAGTCATAGAGGACCTCACTCTCACTGAGGATGACTTCACCGAGATCGAGAACATAGTAAAGTCAGACATGAAGGATATCTGGACCAACATGGAAGCGTAGTAAAAATCCATTCTCGAGGGCGTATGGTTGGGAATCGAGGAGCTCAAAATGCAAGAGTGAAAACCTCCAGTCTCGGACAAACAAGTGCATAGCCACTCAACAAGGTGCTGCCATCCCCCTTGGATAGTTTCCTGATTCAGATCCCCGCGCAAGCCATTATAGTTAAGCCGCCTACCTTTCATTCTTCCCTACGGTTATGCAGAGAGATTAGCATTGATCTGGTGATGCTAAAAGGCGGAAAGATCCATGTGATTCACAATATTATCATGGATGAGTTATAGTACCGAGATGCCCGTGCCTTCCATGCTACTAACAAGTCTCAGGAGAAAGAGATAAAGCTACAGTAGAAGTTAAAAACTGCAGAGGATGTTTGCCACGTAGGAGAGGATCGTAATGACACATTAGAAGCAATGATTGACCAAGTGTGCGGTGAAATACCAAAGGTCACTGTCCCTGCATCAATAGTGCCAAAAGAAATGCTGGAAATCTTGGTCTCTGCGCTAAAGGTGTCATGAAAAAAGATAGAGATTGTCTGGGCTGAGTTCAAGCAATAGATCTTTGAGCTACATATGAAGCTCCAACATGAGACATCATCGGAGTTTCGAGCGCAATGCGCAACAGAGGTAAAGGAAGTAACAAACAATGTAGCAGTAGCAACAAATGAATGTGGAACGCTCTTGGACGAGGCCATGGGTGTTTTGACATCTGTTCAGAACAACCCGATGTCCCAATAGTTGAGAAATCAGCTCTAAATTAAGGAACAACAATTAACATAGATTAGGATGGCGCTGGCAACTTTGTTAACAACACAAAGGCTTGCTAGATTACATGAAGGCAAGAAAATTTAGACAGATATCGAGGACTTGCACCGCCGAGAGTAGCTATTGGAAACAAGGATGCAACCTTGGGTTGAGGAAGCCCTGGAGCTCTCGAAGAATCTTTATAGTACCCTCAAAAGCCTCCAAAAAATACAATGTAGCATCAATTTGGCAGCTGAGGGGCCAACAATAGAAAAATTGGTCGATGAAGCGCAAAATGCTTCCACAGAGAGCATTGAAGTCATCATGCCACTCTGGACCTCTATTAAATCATTGAAGGCAAAGATGAAGAAAACCACACTGTAGTGAATCGAGACGAGTTAGGAGATTGTGTTGGGGGCTTGTTGGAGAAGGGTCCCCTTGGGTGTATATTTGGGTTAATTTTTTCTAAGTTTTTTTGTACACGTTGTGCGCAAACATTCAAAGGGGCTTTTGGGGGGGTCAAAGTCCCTTAATCATTGTAATGGGTTTAAAGGGAAAAAAAATGAGCCTCAAACCATGGTTTGAGACCATGATATGTGTGTGTCTATGATAGTATAAATATGTAAGGATTGAGTCGAATAAAGATATAAATCAATCGATGATGTATGGTTTTTTTTAATGTTTTGATCTAGGTGTGGGTTTGTCTATGTAAAAAGGCTCCTACTGGCTATGTGCACGAAGACCTAAGTCCTTAAGCGCTTGTAGACTCTGCTGGTTGTGTGCATAGAAGGATTAAATGTACTGAATTTCATATCCCTTAATAAATAATACATTTTTGGTCAACCTGGATTCTTATGTGACTCGTTCTCTTAATCATCTGTTAATTTTTGTCGATATGTTATGTTATTGCATATTTACTTATGTTAATGGTTAATTGCATCTATGCACGAATTATTCAATGTTAAATGAGTAGATCTGAATGAATTATATTGTGTGAAATATATATTAATTATTATGTGATAATCTATGGAAGGGTTAGCTATGTTGACTGTGCATGCATGAATCTGTCATATTATCTGCACTAAGTCTTATCAGGGCCACCACATCAAAATCTTGCTCAGGGTGTAGAAACCTTGTTACAACACCCCCCCCATACTGCTTCGGGTGAGACTTTGATCTACGCAAGTAGATCACTGTCGAAAGGGCCTTTAGTTGGAGGATTTTGTTGGTTGCACGAAAAACTCTGAAGCTAGGTCAGGACCGCTCAAGCCAACACATTCTTTCTTGTCAATTTATTATTCATTTAAGGGTTTGTTCCATCCATATTTCCAATTGTTCATTTGTTCTTTACTCCCCTAAATTAACCATACCATATAGCACAGACTCGTTGGTGTATCCCCCGCATATTGGATAAAGGATGGAATAAATTTGGGTAGCCATAAAGTGTGGTCCTTTCATATATATCAATCTCCATTTATTATTGTATTGATAAGGGATTTGTTGAGATTCACACAATTGTGTTAGTTTCTTACTATAATACTTGGAGGAATTATGTTGGTTAGCATGTGATCAATAATTTCTTATTTGATCCATTAATAATTTATCTTTCCTTACCCATTTACCCCCTTTGTGAGCTTTGCGATGACCTTATGAAGATACTAAAAAATGTATGATAAAATAGAAAACACAACCTTCCTGAACTGCCTTTTTCAGTATTCTCTTTTTCAAGGTTTGGCATCCTATGTAAACAGGTTGAAACATAAATTGTACCGTAAAATATTGGGGTTGTTTTGGCATTTAGTTATTCTAACCGAAAATTTTTCCTACTAATAAAAATTACACACGATGAGGTTTCTGCATTCAAAAGTATTTAGTCAATCTATCTAATGATGGATGCATTTTACTAATATTTTTTTCACACTCTAGAGGTGCATGTGCTTCCTCTAGATTCTTGTTGAGTAAAATTACAGTTCCTCCTTCTTTTCAATAAATAATTATTATTCTTATCCCTCCTAAATCTGAAGTCAGTGTTATGCAAATCCCAATTAAGATTTTACAAGGGTGATTTATTTGTACCAAATCTGGTACCTACAACTCTCTTCCTTGGTTGAACAAAGGGAAGGAGTTATGATGGACAAAGGTGTTAATCATTCACATTCTTGGTGATGGGATGGTCGCATAACTCCAAAACACTCGATATGTCTTAAAGACAACTTAGCAGGTATGGTACATTTTTTAAACACTATGAATATTCTATTTATTTCATATAGATGAATGAAAAAAACGAATCTAAATATAATTTGTTTATGTGTTGTAAAATGTTGATTAACCATAGATGCATTGGTGATCAAAGAGATTTTGCATTTGTGATATCATAGATAGATCATATTTTCTCTCTTACCTTAGTAGTAGATAGTAGATGCCATCTATTTTCCAAGAAAATCCACTTCTTTGAAATTTAGAGATGATGAATTGTCACTCACATGTTGTGTATATTCCTATTATAAATGAATCCCCTCTAGCAATAACATGTATGCCTAGTATTATAAATGAATCCCATCTAGCGTATCTTTTATTATGTTTCAATTTTTAGATAGTGATATAATAGTTGAATTATATTCTTAGTTATTTTCCAACATATTTTATAGTTCATTTATCCATTTCTAACAAAAATTGTAGTATATTGTATCTCATTTGTTTATATGAAAAGAAATTTACTCACTAAAGAAATTAGTATATGTAGAAGTCATGGTGTGTTCTACCTAAATACACGAGTTTACAACTTTATATATTAAAGGATACTCATAGATAAACTATCTTAGAATATGCACCTAGGCAAACCCTCTATAAAATTATGACTTCTACCTTTCATTCCAAAGACTCAATTTAATCTTTCTTCTAGGTTTCGGCTTGGCCAATTTTTAATATTCATTGTTGGACAATTTTTATGATTCTATGATCGAAGATTCATATAGTCTAAAAATTTTCCCTTTTTTTTTCAAAAATCTCAATCCATCCTTGATTCTTTTAAGTTAATTGTATTAAAAATGACATCCTCACCATCAAATCTGATACCCTTTTTCTATTCAAATTTATGGAAAGGGCTCATTTTCCTTCTCCAACTCCTCGAGCATATTCCTGAACTGATCACCATGTGAGTAGGTCAATATTTTTAACAAGAGGTTGGAGTCCCTAAAAATATTTGTTTTATCTTTTTAGTTATTCCTAGAACATCCGTTGTCTTATTAGAATATGTATTTATATGTGTTGTTGATTTTAGTGGTTAGGGGTTGGCTTAATTTGACATTGTGATAATTGGTCTTTGAATAAGTCCACCAAGTGGGATTTCTATTTATGTGATTACTTAGTTGAATAAAATAGAGGCAAAAAATGCCAATGCTCAAAAAAGACCTTACAATTGTTTTTGATGTGATATCCTTGATGAGCCTAATTAGTTCCATAAGAATGATGCAATTCCCAAGGCTACCAACTTTAATTAGCAACCCGAGTTTCGTACAAACTTAAGAGGTATCGGCACTATGTGTGAAGCATACAATGTGTCCTTATTTGGTTGATCAGATGTAATGGAGTGAATTTTATGAAATTGAATCCTAAAATAATTTCAAAAATGGAAGTGTTGCTTTGAAAATGAATTAATCATAGGAAAGAACAATAATTTGTAATTGAAATCCTAAGAGCATGTATTCAAATAAAAAAGCCTAATTTAATTTGCGAAAATGAATGTAATAAGTAGTGTATATTATTCCTCAATCATGTATTTAGATCGTAGGGGTCATTATTCAAGCCTAAGAGACACAAACCAACCTTTGGGAGCAAATCTGGTCGAGTTTACACATGCTACAAGAGTGCTACAAGAAACTTTGTTTTTTCTATAGGGAAGTTTGTTTTGGAAATAACTCACCTAATGAATAATTCAATCAAATGAAAATTGGATGGGACAATTTTTTTATTAATTATGATGTCTTAGATCTCAATTCCAAGTTGAATCACTCCAAAATACCACTGTTCACATGTGTGAAAAAATAACAGAAATTTACTACTCTAAAATATGGAGATTTAAGAACAAGTGAGCTAGTTAATCTATCAAATTCCTAACCCAATCAAGTGAAAATGAAATAAGATAAATTTTGTTATTAAATTTAACATTATTATGACCTAATCCAAGTGGAATCAAGTCAATGGATCTCATTTACCCCTTCCAAACAAATAGCTGAAATTTACTACTATTTCGCTTCAAGGCATTTTAATAAATATTATATTCGTGAACTAGTAACCAAATATATGTAGCTTACTTATTAAGATGACCTTCCAAAGTTATTCTAAGGATGAATAATTCTTTTGAACCTGAAAAATAACTTACTTAAATCATTTAACTCAATCCTACAACAAGAAAAGAAACAATACTAGATACATAAATATGAAAAACAGAAATAATAGATGCATGTAAATAAGAAGTGAAACGAAAATAAATAAATTGTGTAAGAGGGCTTTGAGGCTCTTGGGATGGCCAAGCCCGAGGACGACTCAAAGTCATATGGAAGAAACCAAGCCTTAGATGCTAAAAATGACACCAATCTTCATTATTGAATCAGTCCAAGTACATCCCTGCAAGAAAAGAAAATTGAGCTTCCAAAAAACAAGTTTGCTCCTCAATAAGACTAAACAATACCTTCCCTAGAGGAAAATTCGAATTGGTACTTATAAAAAATGATGAGGAATAATTTTCCTTTAAAGGAGGAAGCTTTCCCCTCCAAAATAATTCAAATAGTGGATTTGGTTCTCAACACTAGGAGTTTGTTGTAAATGACACAGAACACATTCCTAGATTCTCTCAATCATCAAAGTTCCAAAATCTCTATAGAATTTATCAATAATTTCATGATATTTTTCTCATTTATTCTCCAATTTTGATCCTCTAGTAGTAGGGAGAAAGTCCCTAAATTATCTCCTTTTCCAAATCTCCACAATCTGCCCAATATTCTCACAATATCTTTAAAAAATAAATAATATTAGGCACAAATATGAAATGATCTCTAAACCTTCCTAAAAACATATTAAAGCTTAAAAAATTTATTAAGTGTATAAGAAGAGATTTTATATATCTTTTATGTGCCTAAGAAAGGTTTTATGGGCCCTAATTTATTTATAGTTTAGAGGCCCTTCATACACCCCTACACTAGTATAAAATGATGAAATTAGTGACCAGGTCACTAAAAAACATAGTCACCCAAATGATTTCAAGTGAATTACTACTGAATATGATAAATTTTAAGTGACCGGACTAAAAATGACTATCTTAAATTACTAATTTAGTCTAGGGATAAAATATATGACTAGATAATAAGTGACCAAACTAAAAGCATCTAACATAAATGACTAATTTAGTCCACGACTAAATTATATGACTAGATAATAAGTGATCAAATTAATAATGATTAACTTAAAGGACTACTATATTCCAAGAATGAAATATGATGAAATAACAAGTACAACAAGTATATGAATTACTCATTTATGTTAGTAATTTTTAATTATGTCACTCAGGAAATGGAAAATTACAATTTTGATACTGAAGTGTTACATTTCGCTATAGGGGTCTCTAAATTCATAAACAGTGTTAAAATTTAGAGACAAATGGGTCTCTAAATACATCTATAATGTTAAAATTATTAATACCTTTTGTCTCTAGATTTTAACAATGCAAATGGATTCAGCGACCCCTTTCTTTGAATCCATCTGCAATGTTAAATTTAGAGACAAAGGGGTCTCTCAATCCATCTGTAATGTTAAAATTTAGAGAACCCTTTAAGAGGGTCTCTAAATCTGTTTGCAACGTTGAAATATTATTTAATACTTTGACAAAATTTGGGGTTTTTTTCATACGCATGCACCTTGAGGTATTACTCTCGTAATTTTATGCCTAATTTCCTGAACCTCACAATTTAAGTTGTCCTATTTTCATTATTTTTTCTTTCGAGAGTTATGCTTAAGTTCTCACATATGGATATATGATAATACCGTAAACTATCTCTATTAAACTCACAATTTAAAATAAGAAATAGAAAAAATATTTATATTTATCATAATTTTATAATTTATATTTTTAAAAATAAAATCATATTTATTAAAATATAGTATGACATAATATTATAAGATTCAATAAATAAAAAAATATCGACTATTAATTTTAATATCTTCTTCAAAAGATAAATTAATCAGTTGGGTCTCAAGTATGCCCTAAAATGACTTGCTTTTTCTTGTTTAAGAGCTTGTCTTCCTCAAAAGTTAGGAAACTAGCTAGCAACCCAAGACACAGAGACATCTAGTAGGAGTGAAAGTCTACCTATAATTTACAAGCCACCAATGGTTCATTCTAGGTTGCCTGGTTTTCTTTGAATAATGGAGATGAGAGAACTTGCATTCATGAAAAATAGCTAGAGAAAATTATCCTCAATTATGGTTTGACAACTAAATTGATATATTTTCACACTATTAAAAAAAAAAAATTTAATCACTTTGCATGTAATGTTATATTTATTAAAACTAGATTTAAAAAAAAAATTGAAAATGAAAATAAAATTGAAAGAGTACATGTTTCTAAGTAAAAATTTACAACAACAATTTTATTAATACTTTTTCCTTTTTAAATTTACTCGATTTTAATTTCAATGAAAAAATAAATTCACCGCCAGAAAATGTAATCCCTCCAAGTACATTATATTATATTGAGTGATATTTGACATTTTTTAATTTATTTTTCATGTGATGCTTCTTTTTCCCTTTGTTATGCGTCTCGCAGCTCCCACCTCTGATACAACTCTAGTTATGTTGTTCTCCGGTTGGGCTTGTGAAATATGCACATAAAATAAGCTTAAATCAGCGAGATTCATGTGTATTTCTTCAGATGCCAAAAATGATTTCCCTGTCAAAAGAATTATTGAAATCAGTTTTGAGATGAGTGGAAACTGTGGTATTTGTACTATTATGCCCGATCGCAGAGGTGAAATTATTTGGAGATAAGTGGAAAATGTGGTATTTGTTATGTTCTATTCGATTGGAGAGGTAATATAGAATTTTCATCACATATGTGGATAAAAGGCCATTGAAGCGGCCTCACTATATCAAAACAGAGAGAACAAAGGGAAATGTCAATTTTTTCGATCAAGCACTTTAGTAGGTTTGATCATAGAGGTAATACGAAATGTTCATAATAGATGTGGATAAAAATCCATTGAAGCGGCCTCACTATGAAAAAATAGAAAAAATAGAGGGAAATGGCAAGGGTTCTTATCCAAGCACTTTAGAAGGTGTTAAACGCTCATCAGAAACCCCCTGTGCAAGCTAGTCATGTTGTGTTCTTGGATTAGGAGTGACCAGTAAAAACCTGGGTATGGGAACACTCCCTATTGGAAGGAACTCGCGTTCCCTTTCCTTAAATTCTCCAATTAGTGCCTCTTTAAGTTCTAGCGTGTTTTCTTGGAGTACTGATACTGGCTCATATCACTTTGGTCAAGCACCTGAGCTAGTTGATCACATATTTTAGTTTCACAAGGCTATTCAAAAATATTTTGAATATTTGGATGTTGAATCAACAAGGATTATAGATTGTGATGAAACATTTCTTCGCCATTTTAGTGGACACTTTAGTATGCTATGGGGAATTTATTGATCTCACAGCAATGCAAAAGACGAATTTTTCTTCCCAGCTTTGGATGCCAAAGAGTTTCTTTGTGAATCATTCATATACCATTGATCACAAGAAAGACGAAAATATTTTCAATGATATCCCTTGTGTTCTGTCTGAGCTTTCACATCTGCATGAAGATTTGATTATAAATAGTCAGTTTCTGGGTGCATATAGGAAGGAGAAAGATCCCAACATATTTGAACCTACAGATTGGATACTTAAGCACCAACAACTTGCTACTTCAAAAACCTATAGGTAAGCAACACCAACACTATCAGCAAGGTGGCGCGGGGAAGACATTCGTGTTGGAGTATTGATACTGGCTCATATGACTTTTGTCAAACACCAAGAACTTGCAGCTTCAAACACCTATAGGCATGAAACACCAACACTATCAGCAGGGTGGTGTAGGGAAGACATTGGTTGTGGTTTTGAGAATGGTGTATTCTGGTACTTCACCAAGAAAATGTTCTCTTCGAAGAAGCCACTTGATCTGGTGCTTCATATGTCAAATCTATTTTGTTCTGGTGAAAAACCTTTAAGTACATCCTAAACCTTGGCCATGCAGGTTTCATTATGTGTTTGTGCCCTATTTTTTATGCCCTTTAGATTTTTAATCATATATAACTGTAGGAGTTTTGAACCCGGGTGAAATTTATCAAGTTTTAGAGACTTTTGCAATATTGAAAGGAAATTAAAAGGTAAAATAATTACTAGGTTGCCTTTGGGTTCAGAGTTAATATTTTTATTGGTACATTTCATTTTTTTATTGATAAATGATACGTGGGAAATATTTCACATAGTGGGATAGATTTTTGAATTTTCAATTCTTCATAACGTTCATTAATAATGAATTTTCCAATACACCATTAGCTCATCCATCGTTTAGGGTGCGTGGAAGGCAGTTTTTATATCTGGATAGTTCTTTCAATACATGCTTTGGATGAAAATGATACTCTGTGTTTTCCTCTCTTATGCTATGGTCACAATTCCCAGCTAATTTATTGGTAGATATGAACACCAAAATCCATTTTATCATGGAAGGAAAGAGTTTGAACCATGTATCAATGCATGAATCTATGTTTTCTTCTAGCAGAGTTTTGGCAAGGTGCTCAAAATTACCAAGGAAGCAGAGGGTTGACATCTAATGCATCCTTTGGCAAGTTGGTAATGACTTTTAAAGAACCATCAACCATGGCATCTATAAATATTTCTTCTGATTCATTGTCAGACACAAACTTCACATTAGCAGGGAAAGTTCCCAAGGAAAATTTGTTGCTTCATTTGTGGTTTTGGTTGATTTCCAATGTTGCATGCATTTTGACCCTAGAATAAGTAGCTCCATCCATGTCGTATTCCTCTTCTGCTCTATATTGGACATGTGAAACAAATTTCTTGGATTTATTTGCCATATAAAAAAAATTATATGCCATTAATAATAAATATTAATAACAATAAAAATTTATAAGACTCTGTCACACAATTCTAGATCCCATTTGCATCACATCATAATACTCACTACATGCATGTACACCATTAGGATTTTAAGTTTAACCTTCAAAAAGAATTTGATACATGTGGAATTTGCATGGCAGCTTCAACTATCTTATTAGAGATATAATTTCCCAGAGTATTGTGAAAAAAAAATGTCTATAATGATAAAGGGACCTCTAATATTGTCAATTTACCATTAACCTTCATGTCTTGTTATCTATAGAGTACAACCCATTTTGTAGTGTTTCAACATTAATTGGGTCATCTACTTGAACAACATGATTTGGTTGTACACATTTGACCATTCGTGATGCAGAAGAGAACTGTATTTTACATTCCAAAGCACTAACAATTTCAATAATGTATGAATTGAAAATTACAACTACCATTATCTCTTTGTTTTTCTTGAGACCATTCACTCTGTGCTCCTTTAATATCTTGTCGATCTTGTGCTACAAATAAAGATTGAACCATAGTATGGTGCTTAACCACAAAAAGGTTGGATCAATACCAGAACTGCCACTAACAAGACAATATGAATCTATAGATAGACTGTTAGATTTTGTACCTGTTTCTCAGTTAGTGATTTCCCCTAGTGATTCTTTAATTTCCACAACATTGGGTCTAGGTTACAATCTTAAATCACTAAATATACCAAACCAAGAATCTCAACCACTAAGATACTTTGCACAACATAAATATAAAGCAATAAATCACATATGCACAATATACACAGTTTTAAAAAAAATGTACAATATTGTACAATCACCAACCTTAGTTATATTAAGCCAAATCTGAATAATACAATATTCTATCATATACAACATACAATGACAAACTCGATGTCATATCTTATCCTTTCGGTCCTTCGTTTTCGTACTGCTCACTAATAGTGCCTTAGTCCAACAATGCATCTACACATTGAGACTCCAGGAGGGCTACAACCTAACACTACTACACGCCCATCTATAGATTGTACATGGGATGATCTAATCATTTCTCTTTGTTGGCCAGTTCCCAAGCTCCAACCTTCCTGGCTAGAAACGACTTTCATCCATCAAAGTTTTGCACGTCGACATATATCTTCACCCGACCTTCAACTATTATTTTTTCTTCAAGATAACTCGTCTAGAGCTACTTTGGTTAGCCAACACGCTTCCCTCCAATAAAGCAATGGCAGCCAATCCAATCATTGTTGAATCTACTCCTAAGATGTCACTTCACCACCATGGAATTTCATCTACTTGACATCAACAAGTTGCTCCAATCTTGATCTATTCCCATCATCAATTTGACCCAATATACATCTCCAAGCACTGTTGTTTAACCTTGATGCACTGCTGCAATACTAAACCATTGGTTAGGGCACACCACGCTGCCCTCACTCCTCCATGCAAATTAGAAAAAATAGCCTCTAAAGGTTGTGGTCCACCCTAAAAGGATCTGTCTATGCATACGATACCTTTTAAGGTTCTTTTACACCTTAGATGCAACCCTTAAGGGCCTCCAACTGTTGTCTATGTCATGCGGCCTAGACCAGTAGTGGACTGTAGCATCGGTCCTCCTCAAATAGTCCCACAACTACCTTCAAACAATAGTTCATTTCTCCTCCTATTTGTGACCCTCTATACCCAATAAATTGACCTTTTGAAGCACACCTTACATCCTCCTAAAAAACTCTTATATCACCATGCTATCACCTACAAAAAAAAAAGAAATACCACGCAGCCTTAGGCTCCTCTCCACACTGTCCTTTTAGCCCCTCCAATTTTTTGCTATGCCTCACAAAACTTTCAGAGCTCTTATTGAGTTGTATTTCCCAAACTTGGATGCTCAAATGACATATTTTCAGCTTTAATTTATAAACATATAAGAGGCTCCAATGAATCATGAATAAACACACCTATTAGAGTGTTTTACACCAACCATACAGGACTTGGCAGTCAATAATTACCTTGTCAACTTCGAAAATTCATTTCTCTGTAATGAAAACTCGGATTCAGATGATTCTCAATGTGTTGGAATTTTATTTCTGAGCACTATCATCCTGATCCATCACATGTGGTAAATTCATCATGGTTTTTACCTAAATCACGATCGATTCAAAACCCCACACTTGGGTTCCAAGCCCACAAGCTACCCTTGTGGTGCTTTTCCCTCTAAATCATGAACCCTAGGGCTTGGAGTACCTCCGAAGCTACACAAATTAGCACTCCCTTTAGTGAGGGAGGTAGTTCGAAGAGTAAGAAATACTTCGTCTTCATCATCACTACTTGCAACACTTACCCAACTCCTTCTTCTCACAACTACAACAATCCCTGAAGCATGAACTATGCCTCTCTCGGAAGTGTTGTTGTCACTAGAATCCTCATGCTTCTTCTTCTTCTCATGAATCGCCTTCCAATCTCTCCATGATTCCTTCTTTCCAGATGTGGAACCACCCTTGCTCCCCACTGACCATGCGCTCTTCTTGAGCTACATATTCTCCCTCTGAATCTACAAAATCCCTCTATAACTCGACTCCCTCTGAGCCTCTAGAACATGGATCTTCTCTGGAAAGTGTACCTTCTTCTTGGGAACATGTACCTACTCCTTTGAAGCTTGCATATGCACCTGCAACTCTCCTACTTCTCTGGAACCTCCACCTGCCCTTGCTTCTTTCCATGATATTTAGGCTTACCTGTAAGCCTGTAGAGACCATTCTCCCTGAATCCAAGCATAATCCCATTGTACTTAGAGCCTCTAGGCATGAATCTTGCCTTCCATCCTAGAACAAGACCTCAAAACCCTTCCTCTCCTTCATCACGAAGAAAATCGCACTGTACCAGAGTCCTGGTATAGACAGTACATCCTAGACCCACATCATACGTCATATCTCCATCCTAAATGGCACCACACCAGATCTTCGGATCTGCAACTAACTCTTGTCACCCAACACCATGTCCAACTTCGAGTCCCATTCAACTAGAGTCTCAAAAACCTCCCGTGACCCTGTCATATGCTTCGTTGCACAATTTTCCACGTACCATCAATCCTCTTGAATAGTCCTCTACAAGAAATGAGAGATCATAGAAAAATCTTCCTCTTCCAATCTCTTGGAGAGATCATCTATCTATGTTGAAGTGCTAATCTTATTTCCTTTCCTCTTTCTCTCATCATCTCTCACCTTCAACAGACATATTTTCGAATAATGACCCATCTTGCCACAATTGAAACACTTAAATTTAGTCAAGTCCTTCTTCGGCTTACCCTTCATTTGTGTTGCAAGTGCCACACCCTCATCTGCCTTCCTTCGGGGATGAACATCCTCGTCTCACAACTCTTCCTGAATGGAATCATCCGAGATTCTATTCTAGTTTGGAAGCTTCTCCCTAACAATGATTCCTTTGATGAAGGACTTCCATTTCTCGGTGAACCCTTTTAAGTTTCTCAGTGAACCCTTTTAAGGCAATCCTTGACATCTTTGCATCTTAAACTTTGACACCGATAACAACAATCTCATCTACAACCTGAGACAAACTGATGAGATACAAATTTCTTCCTTCACCCTTTATCATCTTAATGGACTTTAAATTATCCTCCAATACCAACACTGGGTTCTCGTTCTTATTCTGGAATAAATTCTAAAGAGCCATCGACATCTCATGTGCATTGTTCATCCCAAACAAGTGAGGTATGAAGGAATCCTTCACACCATCATAGATGATAAACCTTGCCTCTGTATCCAAATATTCCCATATTTCCACCTTCTTAGGGTCTATTGACTTCTTGATCTCTTTCTCAGTGAAATCCTAGATCCTGTTGACCTGCAAGACCAACTTGATTCTTTCCTTCCACGGAGTGTAGTTGGACAACCCTTCCAAACTATCCTCATATCGGAGACCTAATTGCAACTTCGATATTGTAGTGAATCCTTCACTCACAATGTGACCAAATCCCTCTCATGATGTACTTCGCTGCATAACTCTAATTTTTTGACTTCCAAAGGAGCTAAGACACGCTCTGAAATGATGTTGAATCTCCACGACCCTGGGTCTAGGTTAGAGTCTTAAATCACTGCCACTACCAAACCAAGAATCTCAACCACTAAGCTACTTTTCATAACATAAATATAAAGCATCACATCTGCACAATATACACATTTAAAAAAAAAATTGTATAATATTATACAATCACGAATATTCATTATATCAAACCAAATCTGAATAATACAACATTCTATGGTATATAAGGTACAATGACAAACTCAATGTCATATGTCATCCTATCGGCCCTTTGATTTCGTACTGTTCACTAGTAATGCCTTAGTCCATCAAGGCATCTACACATCAAGAATCTTAGAGGGCTGCCACCTAACACTGCTACACATCCATCTATAGAGTGTACATGGTCTGATCTAATCTATTCTTTAGGTTGGCCAATTCCTGAGCCCCAAACTGCCAGGCTAGCAATAAATTTCATTAATCAAAATATTTCACTTCGACACCTATCTTCACCCAACCTTTAGTTGCTCTACATCCTTCAAGATACCTCGTTTAGGGCTACTTTGGGTAGCCAACACGCTTCCCTCCAACAAACCTATGGAACCGAATCCAATCATTGTTGAATCTGCTCCCAAGATGGCACTTCACCACCACGGAATTGCATCTACTTGGCATCAACAAGATGCTCCAATCCTGAACCAATCCGGTCATAAAATTGACCCAATACACATCTCCAAGCACTATTGTTTGACCTTAATTCATTTTTGAAATACTACATCGCTGGTTAGGGCACACCACACTGCCCTCACTCCTCAATGAAAATCAGCAAAACTAGCCTCTAACGGTTGTCGTCCACCATAAAAGTATATCCCCATGCATATGTTGTCTTTTAAGGTTGATTCCCACCCTAAACGCAGCCCTTAAGGGCCTCCAACTTCTAGCTATGGGCTGTGGCATATCCAAATAGTAGACTGTAGCTTTAGTCCTCCTCAATCAATCCCTCAACTTCCTTCAAACAATAGTCCCTTTCTCCTCATATCTGCAGCCTTCTCTACCCAGCAACTGGACCTCTTTAATAGTACCTTGCAGCCTCCTAAACAACCCTTATATCACCATGCTATCACCTACGTCAAATGTACATACCACATTGCCTTAGGCTCCTCTCCATGATGTCCTTTTATCCCCTCCAAGCTATGGCTATACCTCACAAAAATTACAGAGCCCTTCTTGAGTTGTATTTCCCAAACTTGGATGCTCAAATGATATGTTCTCACCCTTCATTTATAGACATATAAGGGGCTTCAATTAATCATGAAGAGACACACCTATTGGAGTGTTTTACAACAAGCCTACATTATTTGACAACTGATAATTACCTTGTCAACATAAAAAAATCATTTCTCTCTAACGACAACTTGGATTTAGATAATTCTTGATGCATTGGAATTGTATCACCAAACCGTATCATCAAGCACTATCATCCTCATCCATCAAATGTCGTACCTTCATCATGGTTTTCACCCAAATCATGTTGGGTGAAAAACCGTACACTTGGGTTCCAAGCCCAGAAGTTTCCCTTGTTGTTTTTTTCCCTCCAAAACTTGAACCCTAGGGCTTGGAGTACCTCCCAAGCTACACAAAGTAAAAGTGATGGTGCAATGGAGATGGCACTTTTATCTTTTCAATACAACAATGATGAAAAATTTGAATGAGGGTGTAAGAAAAAGTGATATAGATTGTAGTCTCGTAAATGGTGCATGCATGCTACACCTATAATTAATTCATGTTTAGAGCTCTTTCATATTTTTCAATTTCAGTATCAAATAGGGTTTTTTCCTATCTTCAAAGTTTTTTTTTGTTAGTCTTATAATTCAAATCTATTGTTAGTAGGAGGGTGTAAATCCCTAGATAGTTGAGGCGCTCATGCATGAGGAGTTTCTAGTTTTTGTTAGAGGGAACAAATATTGAGGAGGGGATGAATGTTGTCATGCTCCAACTTATCTTCTAGTTGAGTGGCACTTCACCTTGCACAATCATCCATGCAAGGAGGGTACACCAGTTGATGGACTAGGATTAGGATTTGATTTAGTTATGTGCAATTGATAGAGGAGAATTTCCTTGGGATTTTCAGAAGGAAATAGGGAAGAGGGATCAAGGTTCTTACAAGGTGTTTCAACTTAGCACAAGCAGGGAGAACATGATTGTTTCTCTACTGAAACAAGGTTGTATTGTAAGAGATCTATTGATCAAACTTCTATAAATAAAATTTGCAAACAAGTAGAGGGTTTTTCCAGTTCTATTCCTTGGAAAATATTTGGTTTTTGTCATTTTGTGATTGTGTCTATTTTTTTTCCTATTCTTCTGCAACCAAGTAGAGGAATTCTATGTCTTAGTGAGAACAAAATAGTTTTCATATTTCTCATTAGAGCAGTTGCAGAATTTCATGGATTTTCTACGCCTAGATTTTTCTAAATATTTTAGGCCTATTTTTATGTGTAATTATGGGTATAAAATAATTTCCAAAATCATTGCAAGAATACTCAAGCCTGTACTGTCTCCTTCCCTCTGAAATGAGAAATTTGAATTCCTATACCATAGACAAATGCATGAAGCTATATGCATTACTCAAGAAGGTTTATACTCGTTTGAGGTAAAGAAGATAGCGTTAGCTAGTGAATTGGGTATAACTCGAGTGGCTATGAGGAAAGGTTGCTACTCCCCCCAAGCAGATTCAAATCCCACTTTGTGACATGTTTTCCTTTGGTGAGTCAATTTTTAATGAGAAATACATGATATATCCATGAATGTTTGGCATATAATTTTGTGTTAAGGAAGCTAAGGTTTACCCTAGGTACCATCCTTGGAATGAGGGGGGTGCCCATAAGGTTTCCTATTGGATATTTTACCTGGAAAAAAATGATAGAGTCTGTTGGTCTTACCTAAGATTTATTATGTTACATGTTATCTTCTTATGTGAATTTGCTAACTATATGGAAGGATGTTATTCATCCATTTATTTCACCTTGTGGATTAATGGTTCTCTTTAAGCTTTCTTTTAACTCTCCAAGGTTTAAGGTAGGGCTACCTTATCTCACCTCTAATTTTTCTTCTTATAACAAAAGGTTTAAGAATATGCATCCTTCATGAAAGAGGTAATGGTAGATAGAAAGGGATAAGACTCATATATATCTAACATACCAATTCTCTGTATGTAATTTCTTACTTTCTAGTGATGGTTCTTCAGTATGCAATAGAAATTCATTGTGATTTGGGACTTTTATTGTAAGGCCATTAGGATGGAGGTAAACGAGTAAAAATAATACAATGTTTCATAGAGTAGTGGAAGGTCATATATAAACTATAAAAATATTACTAACCTTTCAAGAAGAAGATTGTTATGAAACTAGCTTCAAAAATGGAAGAAAAGAATGAAACCAGCTCCAAAAATGGAGGAAAAGAGAGATCAACGCTTTAGAAATCAGTCGCTTCGATGGGGAAACCTCCAATACATTACATAAATGAACAATTCTTGGATGATACAAATGACCAAAACCTCCTTATACATATAGGAGTCCATGGGCTCACAATATAATCCTAGCCGACCTAATAATAACAATTGTAAGGGCACAATAATAACAATATTGGGGTTACAAGGGTACAACAATAAAAATAAGGGGGCTACACTAATAACAATAAGGGACTAAACTAGTAATATAGGGACCTAACATGCCCCTCTCCTTCAAAAAAGTGTTGTCCTCAATGTTTGAGTAGTGTTGGGTGCTTTTGTATAAAATTCTCATCCTCCCATGTACAATCTTCAGTGGGAAAGTTCTTCCACTTGATGAGATACTCTGAAATTGATCAGTTTCGTAGCTGTCGAGTTCTTGTTTCTGTGATCGCTTCAAGTTCCAATATTATTTTTCCTTCCTCATCAAGTTCCCGCAATATTGTTTGAACTAGAATATTTTCACCTATAACCTTCTTTAAGCATGAAACATGGAAAACTGGATGCACTCGTGAAGAAGAAGGAAGCTCCAATTTGTATGCCATAGTACCAATATTTTGCAGCACCTTGTAAGGACCATAGTACTTTGGCGATAATTTATTATCCTTGTTAGCTTGCTTGAGGGACATTTTTTTGTATGGTTATACCCCAAAAAATACCTAGTCTCCTACATCAAAACTTCTCTCGCTGCAATGTTGATCTGCCTGTTGTTTCATTCGATTTTGTACCAAATTTAGGTCATCCTTTAAGAGTTGTAGAAATTCTTGTTCATGCTCGATGTGATCTTCAACTGCTTGAACCTTATAATTTTCTCTTAAATATGATGTGATGGATGGTGGATGATATCCATCAAGTGCCATAAATGGGGTCATTTTTGCTGCAATATGGAAGGAAGTGTTATACCACCATTCAGCGAAAGGTAACCACTTGACCCATTGTGTTTGTTTGTCAGATACAAAAAAATGAAGATATCCTTCCAAAAATTTATTCACTATCTCAATTTGACCATCGGATTGAGGATGACAAGATGAACTGTGCTAATTGAGTACCCAAACAAGAAAATAACTCTGTCCAAAAATTTCCACTAAAAATGGATCTCTGTCACTCACAATAACCTTTGGGTTTCCATGTAGCTTTTGAATTCTGTCCATAAATGTAGTAGCAACTGTACTTTCTTTAAATGGATGAGATTATGCACAAAAGTGCGCATACTTGGTAAGTCTATCAACTACGATGACGAGGACACTCTTTCCTTAGGACTTAGGTAAACATGTGATAAAATCCATTGACATATCCTCCGAACGTTGACATGGAATAGATAAAGGTCGTAGAAGACCTGGGGTCTTAATTGTCTCAACTTTATTTTGCTGGCAAACCAAACATTCCGCCAAAAAATTTTGAATATCAGATTCAAGGCCATCCCAAAAAAATATTTCTTCACTGTGTGGTAAGTTTTTAAAAATCCCTTGTCCTAAAGGAGAAGTGTGCAATTCCAAAAGAATATTTTGTTTTAGTCCGGAATTCTTACAAAGATATAAGCGATCTTTGTACCATAACGAATCATTTTTCCAACTAAATGTATCATATTTAATAGGATCTTGATGCAACTTTTGAATGAGTGTCCACACTTCTTCGTCATTCTTCCATTCATCCCTTGCTTCGGTTTTCCAATCTAGTTGGATAACAAAAATTTCACAAAGCAATGCTTCCACCTCTTCTTTATTTCTTGAGAGTGCATCTGCAACAACATTTAGCCTCCCTATTTTGTAGATTATTTCAAAGTCATAACGCAACATCTTTGTGACCGATTTTTTCTGCTCCTCTAAATATAGTCTTTGTTCAAAAAAGTGTTTAAGACTATCATGATCAATTTTTACCTCGAAGTGTCTTCCCATTAGGTAAGGTCACCATTTCTTTAGTGCATGTAGTATTGCTAACATTTCCTTATCATAAGTAGCTTTCTGTAAATAATTTCCTTTGATTGGACGACCTTAAAAAGTAATGGGTCTTCCTTCTTACATCAAAACATCACCAATTATGTTTCTTGAGGCATCACATTCCACAATAAAGGTATTTTTGAAGGTTGGCATAGCTAAGACCAGTGCTAGGAAAATTTCCTCTTTAAGATGTTAAAAGGCCTTATTTTATTCAGGAGTCCTTGAAAATGCATCTTTCTTCAATAATGTTGTTAGAGGTGCTGCTATTCTCCCATAATTTTTAACAAACTTGCAATAATACCCTGATAACCCTAGAAATCCTCGCAATTGCTTTATGGTTGTGGGGATTTTCCATTCCTTAATGGCATTACTTTTGTTAGGGTCTACCTTAACACCCTCATGAGATAAAATACGACCTAGATATTCCACCTCTTGTACCCCAAAGAAATATTTGGATGTTTTTTCAAATAATTGTTTCTCCTTCAATAGTTTTAGCACCCTATCAACATGTTGAACATGATCCTTTCAAGACTTGTTGTAAATTAGTATATCAGCAAAAAATACTAGCACACATTTTCTAAGGAAGGGTTTGAAAATGGAATTCATCAACCCTTGAAATGTAGAAGGTACATTGCTAAGGCCAAAAGGCATGACCAAAAATTCATAATGACCCTCATGAGTTCGAAATGTTGTTTTCAAAATATCTTCAGTCTTCATTTTAATTTGATGATATCCTGAATGAAGATCCAACTTGGTAAAATAAATTGCTCCATGTAATTCATCCAATAATTCATCAATCACAAGAATGGGGAATTTATCTTTAATGGTGAGATTATTGAGCTCCCTATAATCCGGACACATGCACCATGATCCATCATTCTTGTGCACCAATACTACTGGAGCAGAGAAAGAACTTTGACTAGGTTGAATTCAACCAGCCTCTAACATTGCTCCAATAATACGTTCAATTTTTCTCTTTTGGAAATAAGGATATCTATAAGGCCTGATGTTTGGAGGAACACTTCCTAGAATCAAATGAATAGCATGATCATGATCACAAATAGGTGGGATTCCTTTGGGATTTTCAAATACCTTGGAATGATTGTCCAAGAATTTTTGGAGATCTGCAGAAATAGATGATTTTGATGTTGGAACTTCTAGTGAGAATAATTGTGCAATTATACCTCGTTGTCCTTCCTTCAGAAGATTTTTCATGACATTAGAGCTTATTATATTTCCTGGCTTCCCTGTGATACCCCGTATTTAGACTTCCTTTCCTTATAAAAAAAAAATTCAAGAAAAGTTCTTGAAAATTAAAAGCCACTGTCCCCAAAGATTGTAACCATTGTACTCCTAGTACAACATCAACACCTTACATAAGAATGGAAAGAATTGGACTATTCAATACATATTCCCCCATGGTTAGCTTGATATTATGGCATTTTCCAGAGCAATTTATAGTTCCTCCATTTGCAACCATCGCTTGACATTCTGGTGCTAGGTATAGGAAACAATTCAATTCCTTGGCTACCTTACAATGAATAAAATTATGGGTACTACCTGAATCAATCAACACTATTACCTTTTTCTTCTTGATATGTCCTTCTATCTTGAGATTTTGAGGAGTGGTAATTCCTACCAATGCATTACATGATATGGTTGGACTCATTTCTTCCTCTTTTAGGGTTGGTTCCTGGTGTATATCCTCTTCTTTTGAAGATTCTTCATCATTTTCTTCTTCCTCTTCACAATCTATGTAAAATAATTTCTTCTCAGCACACTTATGACCTTTAGTGTATTTTCTATCACAACTATAGTGAAGCCCTTTTTCTCTTTTTTCTTCTAATTGTTGTGGTGTCAACCTTGTAGGTTGTGGAAGTCTTAGAGTAGCAACACTTCCATATTTGTATATGTGAGTGGTAGGCTTCCTTGTCACCATAATTTTACATTCAATTTTTCTTGCCGACCTGAATGCCTTTTCTAATGAATCAGGTTCCCAAATGCGAACTTCATGTTCGATGTTATCCTTTAAAGTTCCTATGAAGACATCAGTAATGTGTTCCTCTGGAATATCAATCACACTTATATTCAATTTTTGTAAGTCCTAAAATTTCTCCAACACTGAACCCTTTTGTTTGAGATTTATCAATTAGCTAAAGAAGGTGTTGCTTTTTGTATCCTCATAATGTGCTATCATTTCCTCCGTAAAAATTGACCAAGTGATAATTTTTTTATGGGAGCAAAGCCATCGATACCATACAAATGTATTTTGTTTTGAAAGTAAAGTTGCAATGCATACCTTTTGTGTGTTTTGCACATTATTGAGATCAAAATATTGCTCCATCTGTAGTATCCATGTTATGAGATCCTTGCCATCAAAATTCCTCATATACATCTTTGGAATATGGTGGTTCTTTCGTCCAACATTAGAGTTTATGAAATCATGATTAACATTTATTTTGTTCTCATCATGAGTTTATTCTACTATCTTTTCGCCATTAGGAAAAATTTCTTGTATCAACTTTTCCAAACCTTCGATGTCTACTTTTAGATCATTCTTCATGTTTTCCATATTGTCTTTCATTTTTTCATAGATCTTAGCTTCCATGTAATTTATCTTAGCTTCCATGTCCACTACCATGCAATCCATCTTAGCTTCCAAACCATTCATCTTAGCTTCCATGCCTTTCTTCAAATCATCCATCGTAACTTCCACGCATTTCTTCAAAACTTCCATTTCATTTTTCGTTGCTCTTTGCGATAGAAAAATTTGGTGCACTTTCTCTTATAATTTTGATATCTCATGTTGTGTTTCTTCGTCTTCATGAGTCATAGTAGAGCCTTATGAAGGCTTAATGGGTGTCAAATCATTTTTAGGGGTTATTTTAGAAATCAATACTGATATATATTCTTCAATATGCCCTTGTAATAAATTCAAACTAATTTTTTTCAAACGCGACTTATGTAATTCGAAAAATAATACACACCTTTTTCTTTCTTTTGAGGAGATCAATATTGAAATTGAATTATATATGTGATTTTGGATCTTCAATATCTGAAATTTAGGTCTGAAGTAGCCCTCTGAATCGTCTTTCAAATGCCATAGGTCTGACCTAATTTGGATTCTTCAAGGCAAAGTTATGCCCAATCTAAAAAAATGACCTAATTATGGACTAGTTCAATAAAGTGAAATTGTACAACTTGCCACCTATCACTGTTTCCTCCTTCAGCTCTAAAATTGATATACCAAAAACTAAATTCCCTGTACTTGCGACCACTTTTTACATAATCCCAATCCGACGCTCAGAGAAAGAGTTATGACATTTTTCCCACGATCACCTCTTTGAGATGCAATTCAGGAGACTGAAACAATCTTATCTTCCATAAATCATATCTCCAAAAATATTGCGAACCAAGATCTAAAATTTTTACAGGATGTCCCTTAGGATTTTATCTTTGCACTATAAAAATTTCAACTTCTGAAACTTTTTATACGAAATGTTATAGTGAACATTCCATGATGACCTATTTTAGTAGAAATACGGGAGCCAGAAAAAAACCTAACTTCCCTAGATCATCTCTTTGAAAATATTGTGAACCAAGATCTAAAATATTTGCAAGTGGTTCCTCAGGATTTGGTCTTCACGCTTTACAAATTTTAGCTTTTTAACATTCATAGAAAAAATGTTATTGCGAAAATTCCACGATGACCTGTTTGGAGCAGCAAAACCCTAGAATCCAAAGCTCTGATACCAAATGTTATGAAACGAAATCCAAAAATAGAAGAAAAGAGAGATAAACACCTTAGAAATCAGCCACTTCAAGGGAGAAATCTCCAATACATTACATAAATGAAAAATTATTGGATGATACAAATGACCAGAACCTCCTTCTATATATAGGAGTCCATGGGCCCACAATATAATCGTAGTTGACCTAACAATAACAATGTAAGGGCACTATAATAACAACATTGGGGTTATAGGGGTGGAAAAATAATAGTAAGGGGGCTACACTAATAACAATAAGGGACTAAACTAGTAATACAGGGACCTAACAAATATTTTGAAACAAGACTCAAATATCTAGCTTTATTGCAAGATTACATCCTAGAATACCACATGGATTTCTGTACATGGTAGATTCATGCTAATGAAGGAAGTTTCAATGGATATCCTTATTTACTGACAATCTCTTGCATACATCCCTAGAGGGATTCTACATAATTTCAAGAGAAAGATATTCATATTTTTGTAGGTTGGGAAGAATGATAAGGAGAAGATGGCTTTAGTTGGATGGGATTAGATAGTAAGGCCTAATATGGAAGGGGGGCGGGGCTTTAATAATACCTTTTATTTTCCTAAAGCTCTTGTTGTTCAAATTTTATGGAAGGTGATGGTTGGTAAAAGTTTGTAGAAGAATGTTTTCATACAAAAATACATTCATCCTTTCTCATTCTTGGAAATAGGTTAGAGAAAAGGTGTTATAAATGCTTCAATTGTATGGAAATTCGTATTTCATTTATTCCTAGTAGCAAGGAAGTGGCTTTCATGGAAGGTTGGAAATGAGTGTCAAACTAGGGGTTGATTCTTGGATTGGGGACCGAAATTATTTCAAGGTGTTAGCTAAAATACAAGCATATTTAAAAGTTCTCAATACAATATCCTTGGCAGATGTTAAGCATGTGAATGGTTCAATGTCCTGGGGAAAGGAGGTGGATCGGGCCTAAATAAATTATGTCGGAGATTACCGAAGCTATAGAATGAGAAGGGTTTGTACAAAAATTGGCATTTAATAATAATACCATTCTCACGGAGGAAGAGGAAAACTTAGTATGGGCTAAAAATCTTGTTGGGGGTTACTATATTGCAAATATTGGATATGATTTGATGTTCTCCATTAATAAATATAAAATGAAGCAATGATGATGGAAGAATGACTAAAAGATAAATCTTGCATTAAAATTAAAGATATTTCTATCGATGTCTCTCTCAAGGAAGATCCTTAATTGGGACAGTTTTCTCAAAAGATCCAGGTTGCTTTCCTCTCTGTTGATGTACTTTGGAGACTGTATCATATTCTTGTGGGATGGAACTTTTATATGAAGTTTAGGATGAAAAAATAAATCTTACAAAATCGATTAGTACATGGAGAGTTTCATCCTTAGAGGAAGTTATTAAGTCTCGGTGGGGAACAAAAGATTAGAGGAATTTTAAACACTTCAACTAATTGTATGTTGGGCCTTGTGGAGAAAAAGGAACGAGATGTTATTTGAGTAAGGAATGATCTTTCCTTAGAGGTCTTCTATAGAATCAAGTATGTTTTTGATGGGTATAAGAAGGAAATTTCTTTCATGGTCCCTAGGTAGATTGGTCATTTGAATATAGATAAATCCAAGCCTTGGATTTTTTCCAACGATGATTCAGTAGCTAGCCTAGGAAAATGTGGGATATGATGAGTTTTCAATATCATGGAGTCCCATTCCTTTTAATACTCATGTGGGTTAGGGTATGGTACCAATAAAATTTCAGAGGTCGAGCCAATCCTTCTTCTGGTGGAATTGATGTGTGAAAGAGCATCCATGCGACATAATTCTTTGGCGATTCTCAATTGCTTGTGGGATGGGTTATAGGGCAGAGCAAGAATAGTAATTGAGTCATCTCATATGGAGGGTCAAGGAGAATTTGAATAGGATGGTACATACTTTACCAAAAATTTTCAGGCTTGTCCAATAAAGTTCTCACCTTGGATGTTTTGTTGAAGAGATCATGGCAAGGTCAAAAAATTTTCCCACTGTGCAAATATAATGGAGACTATATATCACATATTGATTAGATGCCACTTTTCCAAGGAATTTGGCTTAGTAGTAAAAGCATTGGCAAGGAACAGAGGAGGGTAGGACAAGGATACAATGGTTAAAGCTTTACAGAGTTGGATAGATAACCAATCAGTTGAAGAAACCCCATACTTCCCTTTACCATTTGTAGGACTTTGTTTCTATCTAGGAACCCATCAATTTTTCAGGATCAGATTCCTCTTCCACAAATTTTCTCCATAGTTGAATATGTTTATGGAAGGTCAAATTTTTCTGTCAAACAAGGTTCTAAGACTGCTTATTCCTTTGGATATTGTTAAAAGTAGACCATGTGAATTCTTTGATGGGGAATAGAGAGGGAACCTGACGAAGTATCATATTCTAAACAGAGAGTCATAGGATTACCTTCTCAAGTAGTCTTGGGCCTTGGGAGGGGCACCAACAATATGGAAGAGATTAAGGCAATATTTATCATGATCATCATTTCACTGTTGCAGTGGACAGGCATGTCAGAGAGATGTAAGTTTTTGGCAATTCCAAACTGATAAGAGGTTGTGGTTGGATTAAAAAAGAAATCAGAAACTAGAGCATTAGTTTGTCTCACCTTATCACCCAAGCCAAAGAGCATAGTGTTCTAGAAGAACAACTGTGCAAAAAAAAATGGATGGTCAAGAGGGAATTCTTGACTTGACTCAGATTAGAGGTCAGTTTTCCACATCTCTACCTCAATGATAGTTATTTGCTGAGATATTGCCTAGATTTTGTGGTAATTAATAAAACATTCCTAAATCTTGGTGAACACAAGTTCTATTTTCCATGACTCTTATGATTATTAGTATAAAATATGTAATGTAAATATGATATGGTTTATAAATCCCAAGATCAGAAGTTATTTTGAGCATATATGGTTTTGGATCATAGCCAGCACTTAATTGATTTTCGTATCTACAGACACCTATATAATGTAACATCACATTTTATGCTTGAAATAATTCCTTGGAAAAAAAATCACCAACACTGAACAATAGGGTTTATAAAATTTCCATAGGGGCAAGACTTATGTCTTCACACAAGACCATACAGTGGAATACTAGAAACAAGATCCTAAGATTAGAAGCAGTATCTAGAACAAGCAAGGAGAGAAATGAAATTCAGTTTCATTTACATGTGTGGAATACATGTTAGTAATGAAAGCCATATGTGAAGTCATATGGATTCAAGGAACACTTAAGAATTTTCATTGTACGAAGAATCATCCCACCATACATTATTGTGATAATCAAACCATGATGAGAATTGTGAAGATTGTAGTGTTCCATGCACATATACAGTCACTGCATTAGGGGACAGGGGATAAATATTAAGATAAGTTATTATCCTACAGAGGTGGAAAATGAAAAATATCCTTACCAACTTATTTCAAAATAATAAGTTGGAGGTATTCATATTTCCATTTGGAATTACAGTCAAGGAGGTGGCCACGAAGAGGGGTGTTAGAGATTAATTTCCACTTATTAACCTAATCACATTATGATGTATTGATGTCAACTACTTGTTTTGTGCCTATGGCATCATGTAGATTGTCTGTTTATATAAGTTGTTTTGAAATTTTCATGTCCCTATTTTCCCTTTTGATTCATATGCTTGTGGAATGGCACTTTTCTCTAAATTTTAGCCTCCTTTTAGGTAAGGATGGGCTTCCTTGACCCTCTATAATGGTGTTTCAAATTTGAGGATTGTTGCAGCTCCTGGAATAATATCTTGGTTTGCTTCCTGATGTGGATGTCATGCTTGACTGTATGGATAGGCCCATGATCAGAAGATCATAATATGATTTGGGCAAGGAATGACCACCTCTTTTGTTTTGGTATTGTAGCAATGAAAATCACTTTGATATTCATTTTCCAAATTTGTCCTTCTGGGGATGGTAAGAATAATTGTCAATTCATGCTTAGTAGTTCAAGTGTATGTATGCTTCTAGAAATTGTGATTGGAGAAACATTTTTTCCCTTTTAAGGGTAACATCAAATTTAGTTTATAAAATTTTGAATAAAGGTGCATTCAATAATATATATTCCCCAAATAAAATGGCATATGCTTTTAAAAACAATATAAGTTCACCTAATTCCTCTCCTAACATGATTAGTGCATACAATAAATATGAGAGGTATAAAGATAGGATCAATTTATTGCCTAACTATGCAAAATAGGGAATCCTATTCATTAAGGAGTGTTGTACTACAACAATCCCTGTAGTAGTTTAACTTGAAAAAGATAGATACATCCAAAAAGTCAGAGCAATATCATTTCATCAGAACTATCTGTGAAAACAATGTAGTGCATACACTTTAATGCACATTCTGCATATTCCATAATTACTGGCTTACTACATCATTCAACCATTTCTTTACTAATTGTATATTTTCTTGTTTATTTTGATATGATTTTATATAAAAATATAAAATATCCAAGATTTTTTTGTCCAATTTGAATCCTATATGCCACTATTTCCAAAGATTTACTTCACTCAAGTATAACCAGATTCATTCGAGGTTTGTATTCATAAACCTACAACAAGATTCATTAGCATTTAGTATAGAAAACAATATAGGCATATTCATTAGCATTCTAATATCTAACCATACTTTCTAGGTAATCTATTAAACTACAGTAAACCAAAATTATAGGCAGCAGTTGGGACATGGCACTCCTTCTATTTAAAAGAAAAATTCAGAGAAGATAAGAGATCAATTGCAGATTAAGATTCTCACTTGTGTGAAAGGCTTTGAGACATCCATCACAAGGGATAAGGTCACCTCCATCACAATAGTCCGAACAAAAATCATCATTATCACTTGGATTAGGTAGCTTTCTCTCACCAGACTTTTTTTGGCTTGCAATTGAAAGCACTACCTCATGTACTGAGTGCCCATCCATAAGATTGATGTGTTAATAACTATTCAGCAATGGGGAATGCAACAAAAAGTTAAAACCACTGCTGGTCCAGATATAGTATTGACAAAATGAAAAGGGACAATAACCAGAAAAACATGACAAAGATACACTTATGGAGTTCGTCTCTTTCCCCATCCAACATGTACTTCAAACTTTGAACAACACACCTAATAAACATAAAACAACCAAAATACTAAAAACATAGATATTGAGCAGGTGACCCTTTGAAAGTCAATATAAATTATCTAAAAATGTAATAATATCTTTCTGAGGTTGTTGTATCTCGTGTTAGATACTCATATTTCCATGTCATCATCATGTTAGGTGACTTGGGATATTGTGTTGTTCCTTGGAAGACAACCTAACATCAAGGCTTGGGTAACCCCATTTGATTGCTTATGTGGTTTCTGGAACAATAACATTTCCAAATTATTTGACATAGGGCTAGCTTACTGGCACCTCATGGTGGATCTCACTGCAAAGGAGGATGTGATTATTTGGGTGGAGACTAGTCCAAGAAGTGGCAAAAGAGAATTTACAGCCAAATGGCAAGGGAGAGAGAGGCTTGATAACTAGCTATAAATTTCAGAGCAAGTCATGAAATTCCAAAGGTAACTTTCAATAATAAAAACACAACACATCCTAAATATGGTAATTACTATGGAAAAATAATCGCAGAGGAGAAGAGTGTTTTCCAAAGAAATTCCAAAAAGCAAAGAGGAATGGAACTAAAGGTAAAATTAGAGGTAGAGATATAAACATAAATTTGTGAAACTAAAAACGACCCTGAAATAGGCTGAGACTTAGTCACTAAGTTCCTAGTGGACTTAGTTAGACATTGCATTGGTTATTTATAGAAGTACAAAATTGGTGGAATGATCATATTGTGCTTTTGGACTTCAACTACATAATCATCAACTTTCTGCCTTGATTTTTCCTAAGACTCTACTATTGGATTCTTAACTCACATTCATTTCTTGATAGGTGGAACTTATTCCACAACATTCATCTACATTCTTCCTAATTGAGGATGAAAATTATTCCTCGGTTCCTTTTCTGTCAGCAAAAACATTTCCATCATAACAAGGCACAACTTGCCATCTTTAGTCTATCGAATGAGATTTTCTATGAGTTGAAAATCCATGAACATTCAATATATATTTATAAATTCCAAACTCAATTATCAAGCCTTTTGATATTCATAGTTGCATCAAAAGGAGGATTGCCAACATCATCCTTACTTTAAGTAGACATTGTTGGATGAAAGAGGAGTTTGTTAGCATTGATGCTAAAGTAATATGGATGATTCTCCTTCTGACATAGAAGGAATTTGGGCACTCCCAAGTTCAGATACTACTTGGGAGATTTACAAATTGCTGTTGCAGGGACATGAAATCCATCATATGGTTGATCACTTTGTACTCTCCTTGATTCTAAGTTAGAGGTCCTACAAACCATCTAATCTGGTTAGCCTCCTTTTAGGTAATGTTTGGCTTCCATGACCCTCTCTTCTACCATATACCATGTATATACATCTTATCTTTGAGCCCTCCTCTATCTTCTCCTTTTTCCTTGTACTTGCTTCTAGTGCAAACCATCAACCAAGTGTACTAGTGAATTTTTCTTCAAGATTAGGACTATTTTACAAGGAACTTGAACCTTTGAGATACCAAACGGTTTGGACTTTAATGTGCCTATGGTCTGTAAACTTACAAATTTTATATTCAAATTTCAAATGCTTTCAACTCGTGACTTCAATTTTTTTGGCTAAAGATTGCAGATTATTATAATAAAAGTATATTATTATACTTTATTATAGTAAAGGTGGTCATTATATTATTTATTATGCTTTGGATTAAACCCATTCGGCTAAAGATTATAGATTGGTTATTATATTATTTATTATACTTTGGTTTCATGTGAAGTAATAATTGATGACTGAAAAACCTTTGAATGAGTTTCCTCACTTCCCTCTTCAACTATATTAATAAACTCATCATCATGTTTTAAAGAAATCTAGGAGACTTTGTGAACCTCCTTTGGAACTATAGCTTAAAATAGGTGTCTGCCTCTATTTTTTTCACACCAACAATTATCTTATCAATATCCCTATGGAACCCCATATTTAGCAAATGATCGACTTTATCAAAGTACAAGCACTTGTACACCCATCAAATGACTTGAGAAGGCTTGGGTATTCTCTATATGGTCCTAAAGCCTTCCAAGAGTGGCCACTAATATTTGGCAAGGATTTTTTTGTAGCCATTTCTATTCTCTTGGTAATTTAGTGCCCCCACTAACTACTTGTACACCAATATTTTTCTTGGTATTTAAAAAAACATTGGCCTTGGAAATAGCTTGACTCGCAAGTTCCCTAGTGGAACAAATGGAAAGAACAAGAATAGGTGACCTTTTATGATCTTGGAGGAATGGTGACTTCACTATCACCTGAATAGCAGGAAACATAAACACTGTTGTCTTGCTGATGCAAGTTTTAGCCTTGGCAAACACATCCTTGCATTTTAGAATAGATAGAATAGTTGCTTCTTGAAAAATGGTCATACACTTATATCCCACTGTGTTGGTTTTCTTGAGTTTCAATGGTGAGATATTGTGTTGGTCAAATATTTATTGGCTCAAATAATTAGCATCCCCAATAACCTTCACACTACTTTTTTTTGGATATGATTTTTCAATAGGACTCAACATTGGCTTCTTGTGCCCCACATGCTTCACTGAATCAAATTCATAATCTTCATCTTCATATTTAGACTCATCTTTCTCATCACTAATCTTTAGTGATTGAATACCAAGGGATTTAGAGCCTCTTTTGTTCAAAAAGTCACCTTCTCATTGGCTTCCTCTTGCGGAGACCACATTACCTCTAGAATTTATAGAGAATCCATCATTATCATTATTTATACCACGCTTCAACCAACCAACCATAGATATAACCTACTTATTAAACTTGTTATCCATGTCCAGTTCCCCTTCAACTAGATCTTTGAATTGGGCCTGCCTTCTATTACTACTTATTTTGTTAAAATCATTTGTTTTAGGGATTTTTTGTTGAGAAGAAGAGGTTTAGTTCTCATAGTCATCTTCAGATATGAAACCTTCATGACTTCTTGCATGGCTATCACTCTTCCGAGATTGCATAATATCAAGTATTATGTACATAGGTAAACCACAAAATATTTATACTATCGTTTGGCATTGTCGAGTCCTAGATTATGCAATTTTTAGTACCACATTATTTTCATTTGTTGAAAGGAGAATTCTGTGGTTTTCATTCCCTATGTATAATATTTTTTTCACGTAGAAATTTTATTCCAACAACAATTTGGATCATTTATTGTGTCGAATAGATTTTGAAAACCTTCCATAGTGTTGAATATATGCAACTAAATCACCGCTAGACATAAAATTTGTTACTATGCACAAATATGGTGGCCTTGTGCAAGCACCAATAAACAAGACTATATTTTTATGCCATACTTTCCTCGAATTGAACACCTCTTGGATTTTTGAAATTTTTTTTGCAGTACAGAATGAAGTTTTCATGACTAAACATGCTATTGTGGTTAGCATTGTAGAAGATGCTTTAAACAATTAATACTCCTTATTCCTTGCGGTGTTTCTGCAACCATTTCCTTTTACATCACTGGTTGGATTCCCATCACAGAAGAATCAAATCTATCCTGCATATGCATCCAAGGATCCATGATTAGCCTTTGAAATTTCAATCCCTAAAGATGTTTCTCTTTAAGAACAACACAAACAATGTCAAAATGCTTCTCATGTAAAGCAATAATTGATGACTGAAAAACCTTTGAGTGACTTTCCTCACTTCCCTCTTCAACTATATTAATAAACTCGTCATCCTGGTTTAAATAAATCTAGGAAACGTTTTTAACCTCTTCTGAAACTATAGCTTAAAATAGGTGTCTTCCTCGCTTTAGGCACACCAACAATTATCTTATCAATATCCCTATAGAACCCCATATCTAGCAAATGATTGACTTCATAAAAGTACGAGCGCTTTCACACCCATCAAATGATTTGAGACAGCTGGGATATTCTCTATATGGTCCCAAAGCCTTCTAGGAGTGGCCACTAATATTTGGCAAGGATTTATTTGTATCCCTTTATGTTCTCTTGGTAATTTAGTGCCACCACTAACCACTTGTAGACCAAAATTTGCATGCTATTTAAACAAAACATTGGCCTCAGAAATAGCTTCACTGGCAAGTTCCCTAGTGGGACAAATGACAAGAACAAGGACAGGCGACCTTTTATGATCTTAGAGGAATGGTGACTTCACTATCATCTCAATGGTAGGAAATATAAACGCTATTGTCTTTCCAATGGAAGTTTTAGCCTTGGCCAACACATCCTTTCCTTTAAGAATAGATGGAAGAGTTTCTTCTTGCACAATGGTCATACGCTCATATCCCATTGTGTTGGTTGCCTTGAGTGTCAATAGTGAGATATTGTGTTGGTCAAATCTTGATTGGCTCAAATATTTAACGTCCCTGGTATCCTTCACACTACTTGTTTTTGGATCTTCTTTTTCAACAAGACTCAACATTGGCTACTTGTGCCCCACAAGCTTCACTGAATTAAATGCATCATCTTCATATTCATCTCTAGACTCATCTTTGTCATCACTGATCTTCAGTGCTTGGATACTAGAGGATTTAGAGCCTCTTTTGTTCAACAAGTCACCTTCTTTGTGGCTGCCTCTTGCAGAGACCCCATTACCTCTATAAGTTCTAGAGAATCCATCATTATCATTATTTCTACCACGCTTCATCCAACAAAACATAGATATACCCCACTTATTAAACTAGTTACCCATATCCACTTCCTCTTCAATCGGACATTTGAATTGGTCCTGCCTTCGATCAGTTGGGTTTACTTACTCAAATCTAAGGCCGAAGTATTTACCACATTTCAAGAATTCAAAGTTGAATTAGAGAACCTTGCAGAAAGGAGAATTAATATATTGAGGTATGATAGTGTTTGAGAATACAAATCCAAGGAAATTATATCCTTCTATAAGGAATATGGGATTAAGAGGGAGCTAATAGTCCCATATAATCCAAAATAAAATGGAGTTGTAGAAAAAAAGAATCAATGCATTGAATAAAGTTTAAAAGTTATGCTACATGGCTGAAATTCTACTATAGAAAGGGAAACTAAGATGTAGGGCTTTCCGACCCGCTCAACATGAGCTTTTAGTCGAATCAATTATAAAAATGCTTTAGTTGTCTTAAGTAGTTGGCAATAGAAATCATTTCAATCAACATATTTTGAATTCTAGATTAATTTAGTTTTGGCCTCATACTAGTGAGAGACTCTTAGCCTTGCAAGTTGCTACCATGTATAATAGTATGGGTGAATCTGAAAGGTATGGAGATTTAAAATCTCAATAGACTCCTTCGGGGAGAAACCTTGAGAATTTTTTCCCTGGCTTAGGATTAGCACCAATAATAACTATTCACAGCAGTCAATCAGGAATTAAATATGTTGAATCTGTAGTAAATATGTGAAGCCCAACAAGTGTGTCATTTCTAATAATGGGGCCACATAGTATATCAACACCAATGTTATTTATCTAAAGTAAATATTGGAGCTCCAATTGCAATTGTTCCTAGTAAACATAAGAAGAAAGTGTGAGAAATCACTCCTTGGCATGTAGATATTACTTAAGCTTGAGGGCGTCTTCCCACTACAAGGTTTTGAGCTACTACCTAGAAAATTCCCTTCTTTTTTGTTGCCAGTATTCTGTGAATTTATATTGATGGTGTTATTTTTGTTTATTCCTTGTAGTTTTAAATAGTTTATGTTCCTTTATGAAGAGTAAGTCAATATTCATGATAGCGGAATTTTTTTTAATAATTGTTGACCATTTATTTCCAATGATGTTGTGCTATCATGGGCATCTGCAAAAAAATGCTTCACAGAAAATGTATGGTTATATTTAAGGTCTTCCTATCACTATTTTACTAGTAGTTAAATAATAAAATTGCATACTTTCAAATTTGAAGACATTGTATGAATATCTTTATTCTTCTTGAGCCCAAATTATTCCTATGTTGGCTACAAGAGAAAGATGAGATGGATAACCTAGAAGAAAGGGTAAGGATCAATACCTCGAGTAAAGAGAATTTTAAAGATGAAAACTTAGCTAATGTAGCAACTAATTCCTCCAATTCCTACAGCGATTGTTCATGGAAAAGAAAGTGTGGAATATGAGAATGTAACATATACTATAGCTAAAACAACCTTGCGAGATGCATGCAAGTTAGCTTCTACTTCCAATAAAGATATGTGAAATAAAGTTGAATATGAAAACTTGTATGTATATAGTTGGCTTTACTTAGAATAATCAATAAAATATATTACAATTAGGATCGTTTTAGTTCTACCTGTAGTTTTATATCAAGTCTATTGTTTTCCAATATTGACCATCTCTGTTAAGTTGTTTTTTCTATCTGAAATATGAAAATTTTCCTCTTAACATGAAGTCTTCTAAGAAGTATTGTACACAATTTTTTACTTGCCTGAATTGTCTATCACATGGAAAAACTATATTTGTTGAGTATCAGAATAATTTTATGAAAATCAATGAAATTAATTGCTTCATTTGGCAAGGCGTTTGGGCAGCTTTAGAAACCTAAAAGTTTGAATGTGAAATCTATTTTGAGGATAGAAAAAGCCTTCATAGATAAAGCAAAGGATTTGGAAGATGAGTTCTCCAGGTAGTATTTCTCTTTGAACAACACCACTAGTTGCAGTGTATTGTCAATATTTATAGTTATTCATAAAGGTTCAATAAAAAGCTTATCCTTTTTTGATTGATTATTAATTGGTGGATTTATTATTTATACTCATTGTTCTCTCTTGAAGTTTTTGTGCTAACTATTTTGAACTGATTGAGGACCAAACATAGGTGGTATTGTTGTAATATGTTAAATTATTGTTTTCATTGAATCAAATATTTGTTGTAAAAGATCAATCAATGTGTTATATCTTGGAAATTACAAGTATGGTAAATATGGGAAAACTATTGGTGCTTTGAATATAAATCTAAAAAACATATCAATACTATTCTTATTTTATCTATTAATTATAATGACTGCTAATGTTTTGAGTTTGAATGATTTATGATTGCCATAGGTGTTCCCTCAAATTGGAATTTTGGTGTTGTAATTGAATGTGGATTTTCCGTTCAAGAATCATATAGAAATTGGAATCTGAAAATTACATTCCAAAATAATCCTTTTTTTGGGATTACTAGTGGTGAATGTTACATATTTTCAATGTTCGAAATTTTCTCTGAATCATAGCTAATATATTGTACCATGGGTGAGTTGTCTTTGCAATTTATCCACTTATATTGTAGTGATCCATAAATATAAGAAAAACATTAATAATTTGATATATACTAGTTGCCTTATTCATATTTGATAATGAACCCATTAATAGTAGTTCTTATCTGAAGAAACGCTCATCATACTTGGGCATTCTTGACATCATCGACCTTTATCCCTGGACTTATAAGCTTATCCATCTACATTATCCAGTTATATACATGTATATGAGGCTTACCTATTATTATATCTTTTTTACCTCATTTCATTTTATTCTAGACTTAGCTTTGGGATTTTATATGAGTTTTGTTTGCCCTCCCACATTGTACAAGTAATCTACAACTTGATATTTATAGCATGTAACTTAGTTGGAACTACTGTGCCTAATATTTCTTTGAAGGTTGAATACTAATTTTACTAAGGTGTCATTTTCTATGGTGATGTTTTATTTTCTTTGTTTATACAGGTCATCTAACAACATAGAAGCCACTATTTTCCAATAGAATAAAACTTGTTCGAGTTTATGGGGAAAAATTACATTGATAATATTGCTGATGTTGAGGCATATATCGTATAAATCCTTTATATTCTACTTTAGTTTATATTCTAGTGTTCATCGCCTTTCATGTCTTATAATCTGCATTGTATCTTCTTTATTTTTTAGAAAAGGAACTCAATATTGATGGTAAGAAGTAGGAATTGAAGAAAGAGGAGAGCAATAACAATGGAGCGACAAAATGAAAATTAAAGAGAGACAGAGATAGAGAGAAGAGAACTGGTCTAGTGGTACTCGTAGAGCGAATATCCTGCATAAGACACACACATAAAGATTGATGGTCAAGTCTTCAGAGTTGGTGATTCACCTACAATGCCTTGGAAACACAATGATAATATTTTGAAGTGATGAAACAATATTTCATGTGTAAATCACAGTCCAACCAATATTAAGTTGGAAACTCATATTGTAATACTTGATATTTATAAAATATAGTTTATGTGGTTGAAATTATTTATAGTTTCACTTGATATTATTTAGTATTGTAATTAACATATGTAACTCTCAGTTTTCATATTCGATGAACATGTACATTTTATGCCTTTTTTTTTAATTTAGTTGCAAAATCATACTAATTAATTTATGTTGATTAATAATGAACACATAGAATCAATCTAAAACTAATAAGTTATTAATTTAATTTTTATTAATGATGAACACAAATAAAATTAATATACAATAAAATTATTTGCTAATAATTATTGTTAATGAAATTAAATGAAATGAATAAAAACTACTAAAGTATTCATTTATATAAGGAATGTGAAAATACCAAAAAAAGATAAATAACTACTACAAATGATCAATTTTTATTACAAATGATGAATAAATTTTGCATATATACGACTATTAGTAGCTAATTTACAATATCTTATAATGTGACCAAAATTTAGTCATATTTCTTTAGTCATTAATTAGTTTCGAACGATGACTAAAATTTGCATATATATATGACTATTAGTAGCTAATTTAGAGTATCTTATAACACAACCAAAATTTAGTCATATTCCTTTGGTCATTAATTTGTTTCAAACGATGACTAAAATTTGCATATACATGACTATTAGTAGCTAATTTATAGTATCTTATAACATGACCAACATTTTGGTCATATTTCTTTGGTCATTAATTGATTTGTTCGGGTGATCATTTAGTAATATATTTTGTTGTATATTTGGTCATTAATTGTGGTAATTAAAAAATAAGTCAATGAATAAATTAATGACTAAATTTATGACTAAATATAATACTAGACAATAAAGTTGAGACAACCAATTAATGACTAACCTAAAAACGGCTAAAAGTTGGTCGCGTTATAAGATACTATAAATTAGCTACTATTGGTCATGGACCGAAAAATAGTTGTTTATATGCAAATTTTAGTAATTCTTTTAGTAACTAATTAGCTATTTTGTACTAGCACTACTTAAACTATTTCTCATCCTCTGAGTAACCTATTCATCCTCCTTTCCTTGTAGTTTTTCATGTATTCTGGCCTAGTCATTCTTTGTTTTTTGGTCCATATGTTTCTCCTCATACTGTTATTCTTGCTACTCTTCTATTTTTATTTCATCACCTATCTCAGTTTCCCATTAAAATTCTAATGTAGGTTCAGGCTTCTTTCTATCAAGTGATTCTTCAACTGTAATGGTGTGAAAAGGGCGTTGTTTGTACCTATTGTTGAGGAGTTGCAGATATTATCTGGTGCAGGGAATTGGAGTTTGGTGATATCCATGGCTATCTTTCTCTTGTTGTGTTGTTTTATGTATTTTCTGAGTTAGAAACTTGCTCATGAGTGAGATCCTTAACCTTTTTATTTGTTTTTTCTTCTTACAGGTGCTGCACGGAGGTCTTAAAGTGCCATTTCTCATGTTTTCATCCTACTGGAGTCTGTTGGTGGTCCTTTGAAGTCATTTTCATCCACTTATCCTTAGATTTTGACCTTGCTATGCCATATTCAAAATGGCTACAGGAAACTTTTTAACTTCCTGTAGCAGTCTTCTCTCAACTTCTTATCACTCCAGATTACTTAGAGATGAAGGTAAATGGTTTATCGAGGTTAGGTATGGAGTGATGGAGATGTAAGGGGAGAGGTCTCGTGCCATGGTATAGGTGATCTAGCTGCTAGTGGCAAAACATAGGGTTTAGGGAGTGAATCCTTGTGCATGGAGTGAAGTGAGGGTTAGGAGTGGTAGGTATAAGAAAAAAAAAATTTATCATGCTCTTTTTGAAGTTTAGAAACCTTTTATAGAGCTACTTTACATGTAAATAAATTTCATGTAGCATTAACATGGTTTCCTGTAGTGCTACAAGAATCCTGTAGCTGCTAGGACTTTCCTGTAGTAATTACAGTCAGGAGTAAAAATGGAGTTTTCTGCCTACTTCAAAGGTGAAATGAGTGAATGCGTACATGATGGAGTTTTCCATGGAGTGTGTAAGCATAGGATAGGGAGAAGAGAGAAAGAAAACCACATTTGATAAAAAAAAATGTTTCGTAGTTAACTTCCTGTAGCAAATTTGTCTTTCCTATAACAAATATGTTTTCCCTATAGCAACTTCCTATAGAAATTTTTGTGCCCGTAGCAGCCCTATTTCACCTATAGAAATTTTATTTCACATGTGAAGAGGTGGTGGGTCCATATATTTTTTTTCCCTTTTTTCAAAATTTTAATTATTTTTTTCAATTTTTTTCTCTTTTTTTTTTCAATTTTTTCTTATTTTTCGTTGCATGCAAAATAAACTCAAAGTTATTTTTGTGTTAACTGAGTTCGCCCTCAATTACTACTTGGCACTCCTTGTCTTCCATCACAAATAACTGCTTAATACCCACTTTCTCAAGTCCTCTTTACTTTTGTTTTGTTCCTCTCCCACATGTGTACGTGTCTTGGTGGAAAAGTGAAGATAATTGCTAGATAAGGTTGAGGCTTCTCTGCTACTGATTTTGGCTATTAAAAAATTTCCTTATCACACATTTAATATTTTATTAAGCTAGAATAGATTCGAAGAAAGTTTTAGATGATTGCAGAACCGGGCCTTACCCTAGATGTGTTTTTGTAGGTTATATTGAGGCTGCTGATCTGACTCTCGAAGCTGCCTTTGGTGGTTTTGAAGCTGCTACTCGTGATCCTGAAGCTGCATGTGATAATATGCTTGAGGTTCTATTGTTGATAGTTCCTTGAATATAGAGGTCTTCTAGGGTTTTTCTTTTTTGTTGCTGGTTCACATCCCTGGATAAAATGTTGTTGCTGAGATGTTCATGATGTGAGTGTTGTAGTTGATGATTTTTTTACTATACAAGTCTTCATAACATGATGATTTTTTTTACTGATAAATTTTTTTGTGTGTGTGGTCTTCTCCCAATGTTCAATATTCTACTGGTGGAGTGGATGGACAACTTCCTAACGAGGGTGTTCTCTTCTCAATTTAAGAAATGGCTTCATGATGCTCAAGGTGACTGGATATTCTACTCTATTGGTGAAAAAATAATTGATGCTAAGTTTTGATGTGAATATAAAAGTTGCTCAGGACAACCCCCTTGTAGTAAAATTTATTTAGACATATCTCTCAAATTTTAGATCATATTGATCAGAATTTTTTTTGGCATATTACTATCATCCTTATGCACCTCTCTATAAAAAAATATAAGCCATTGGATGCACAAATCTCGAGAAAAAAAATGGTTGTAGGTGATGGAGATCTATTTCTCAAAAAATATGTAGCAGAAATGGTTGAATTGGATTGAGAATGTTACCATAATATATATACATCTCCCCATAAAACATATCAGCAAATGGATGCATGATTTTTGAAATATAATAAAAACAAATTTCTACTAAAAACTAGGAGTTTCTTGTACAAAAACAAGGTTACGTATAGCATTTTAGGACAACAAGTAAAATGAATGGGAAAAACGTGGAAATGATGGGTGGATGTTGGAAATGGATGAGGGTGATGGATTTTCATGACCTTGGTCCTTTTGGAGCATATGAGAAAAGGAGGAGGAAGTCCAAGTTTGACTTCCTTTGAATAGGGTCTTGACTAACTTTTTCTTTTGGTTCTAAATTGTTCTTTTATTGCTTGCAAAGGTTGGAGCGCATCTGCATTAATTAGAGAGAGATACATGTAGAAAATGCATTATTTATTTTCATTTTTTCAGTTTTTTTATTTTTTATTTAGGCCTACTAGCTACCTCAATGATATTTTCAACTAGTAGGTCTGCTTAGGCACCTCAAAGGAGGCTTTCACCTAGGATATTTTATTTTTCTTTTATTTTATATTTTTTTCAACCCATTGACCACCTCATGGAGGCTTTAAATCAGTGTGCCAATATCAGGTGCCTCAAGGGAGGGTTTCACCTGAGATTTTATTCTTTTCTTTTTTCTCTTTTCTCTTTTTTTATTTTTTTCTATCCTACTCTAGTTGAAAAAAAAAAAATCTCTTTCAAGTATAGGAATGCTTCCAATGGAGCCATGTACATATCAGGTTGAAAGATAAACTCATGTGTAGGATAAAAATGTATGCTTTGACATGTAACTGAATATGAGATACCAAATTCTTTGACTGATATGAGATCAAGAATCATTGAAGAATAATTTGTTATTGTAACGTAATGATTGTCTGGAACCATATTTCAATATAGTTGTGATACCCTTGCTCCACTTTCTGATTTGGATCACCTTGGATGTCCTCTTCTACCATTACATTCAAATATTCCTATTTTTGTTGATTTTTCTCTTGAAAACATGGAGGATATAAAGGTAAAAGTGAGGGAAATTTATCAATATATGATTATGATGTCTGCTCTTCATCAAGTCCATCCCATCACTCGTTTGTCTTCACATTTGAATCTTCTTTTTCTAAATGTTTTCCTTTAATGACATCAAGAGAATCACTTTTTTTCAATACTCTTCTTGAGCTAAGATGGATACCATTTATATCAAGAAGAGATGTTTGGAAGTGTTGTACCTCAGCATTGTAAGTGGGTTGAGTTACTTATTTTTATGGGTTTGGAAATGGTTTTACATGTAGTTGATTGGGATTGGATCTATGATATGAATGTGGTTGAGGTTGTGGTTGTGGTGGAGGTGGATGGGAGGGATAGCATGTTGTTGGCTATGGAGAATATTGAGGGAAATATTGAGGATATTGTGGATTTTTCCCATAAGGTCCTTACCAACATTGTTTCCAAGATTGGTTTCGGGGTTGAGATGGAAAAGGTTTCCAAGGAGGGAGTGTGTTCCAATTAGTTTGACATGGATGTGAATAATATTGAAATTTTGATGTAGGTCCTTGCATCATATCAAGTTGACTAGGTTTCCATGGTCTTCTTGGAGATACATAACATATCTTTTGTGGTGATTGACTTGCTCCATTTTCTTATTGGTAAACTTCCTTAAACCTTGGTAATGATGGACAAGATTTAGTAGCATATGATTCTACATGGATAAAAAATATATCAGCATCTTCTTTTTGCTCATTTTTCATTCTTAAAATTTCTTCTTGTTCACTTAGATTTCAAAGAATTTATGTTTGAAAGTTATCAAGAAAATTTCCAGGTTCATCTTGACTTACCAATGTTGATGCTGATTTACTTACTCTTGCCCTTCCTCTTGATATGATATTGCATGTTTAACAAATATCTTCAAATTATAATTGGCATACATCACATCTACTCATGAGATCAAGGAGGATTGTTCCACGCATCCCTAATTTTTCTATGTAAGAGGGTTTTTAGTGTGTCAAATCCTAAATGTTGTAATTTTTCCCTCTTAACATTAAACATGAACCTATCTATTAGATCTTCAAGGCTCTCATCTTTTTTTCTTATTCATTCTAAATATTTTCTCTTTAATATCATGGTATTTATATATTTTTTCTAGAAATATATTTTTCATATCATTCCATGATTTTTTGAATTAGTACCTAGACTCATGAACCATTTAAGAGCTCTATCCTTCAACGTTTCATGAAACAATATAAATTGTTGAGTGTGTGATAAGCAGCCATAAGATCTACAAAGTGTTTCAAATTTAAAGAGAAAGGTGTCTGGATCCTCTAACCTCATACCAAGGAAGTTGGGAAGGAAATATGGATGGATACTCTTCATATGCACACTGACATCAATATCTTGAATGGGAAATCCAAGAGGATACTCTTCAAATTCATCATATCCATCCATTTCGTCTATATTTTCTTCAATATCTTCTTCTTCTACCTGAAAAAGTGGATGGTGATTTGGTTCTTACTGCACCACATGATAAAATGGGGGGGGGGGGGTTAGTGTTGAAGAATTATTTTTAATTTTTCCCAATAAGAATGCTAATGCAACACAATTTTCTATTTTTTAAATGAAATATGAGTACTATAAATTATTGTTTTTGTAGAAATAAAATAAATAAGTCAACTACGGAAGAAAAAAATGAATAATTTGACACCTCCCCAGGAAATATGCCAAAAAGTGATGAGCCTGAGTATTGCAGCAAGAATGCTACAAGTCCCAAGGCTACCAACTTTAATTATCAACCCGGGGTTCGTACAAATTTAAGAGGTATCGGCACTATGTGTGCAACATACAAGGTGTCCTTCTTTGGTTAATATGATGTAATGGAGTGAATTATATTAAATAAAACCCTAAACTAATTTCAAAAATGGAAGTGTTGCTTTGAAAAGGAATTAATCCTAAGAAAGAACAACAATTTTTAATTGCAATCCTAAGAGCATGAATTCAAATAAAAATACCTAATATAATTTGTGAAAATGAATGTCCTTAGTGGTGTTTATTCTTTCTTAATCATTTTTTTAGATCCTATGGGTCATTATTCAAGAATAAGAGATAAAAACCAACTTTTGAGAGAAAATATGGTCGAGTTTACACATGCTACAGGAAACTCTGCTTTTGCTACAAGAAAGTTTGTTTCGGAAATAGCTCACCAAATTAATATGTAAATCAAATTAAAATTGGATGTGACAAATTTTGTTATTAAGTATGATGTCTTAGGTCTCCATTCCAAGTGGAATCACTCCAAAATACCCCTATTCACATGTGATAAAAAATAATAGAAATTTACCACTCTAAAATCTAAAAATTCAAGAACTAGTGAGCTAGTTAATCTATCAAATGCCTCACCCAATCAAGTGAAAATGAAATAAGGTAATTTTTTGTTATTAAATTTAACATTATTATTACCTAATCCAAGTGTAATAAATTCAAATGTATGTTGTGAAACCAGCTCCAAAAAGAGAATAAAAGAGATATCAACGCCTTAGAAATAAGCCACTTCGAGGGGGCAACCTCCAATACATTACATGAATGAACAATTCTTGGATTCCTCAAATTACAAAAACTCCTTTCTATATATAGGAGTTCATGGGGCCATAATTTAATCCTAGTGGGGCCCAATGTAATCCTAGCCGACCTAACAATAATAATTTAAGGGCACAATAATAACAATATGGGGGTTACAAGGGTACAATAATAACAATAAGGGGGTTACACTAACAACAATAAGGGACTATACTAGTAATATAGGGACCTAACATGCCCCTCTCCTTCAAAAAGGTGTTGTCCTAAATGCTCGAGTAGCTTTGGGTGCTTTTGTATAAAATTCTCATCCTCCCATGTAGAATCTTCAGTGGGTAAGTTATTCCACTTGATGAGATACTCTGAAATTGATAGATTCCGTAGTTGTCGAGTTCTTGTTTCTGTGACCGCTTCATGTTCCAATATGATTTTTCTTTGTCATCAAGTTCTGGAAATATTGTTTGAACTGGAATATTTTCACCTATAACCTTCTTTAAGTATGAAACATGGAAATTTGGGTGCACTCGTGAAGAAGCAAGAAGCTCCAATTTGTATGCCATAGTACCAATATTTTGCAACACCTTGTAAGGACCATAGTACTTTGGCGATAATTTATTATCCTTCTTAGCTTTCTTGTGGGACATTTTTTTGTATGGTTGTAGCTGTAAAAATACCAGTCTCCTACATCAAAACTTCTCTTGCTGCGATGTTGATCTACCTATTGTTTCATTCAATTTTGTGCCAAATTCAGGTTGTCCTTTAAGAGTTTGAGAACTTATTTTTAATGCTCGATGTGATATTCCACTGCTTTAACCTTCGAATTTTCTCTTAAAGATGATGTGATGGATGGTGGATGATATTCATAAAGTGCCATAAATGGGGTCATTTTTTTTGCAGTATGGAAGGAAGTGATATACCACCATTCAGATAGAGGTAACCACTTGACCCATTGTGTTTGTTTATCAGATACAAAACAATGAAGATATCCTTCCAAAAATTTATTTACTATCTCGGTTCGACCATCGGATTGAGGATGATAAGATGAGCTATGAGCTAATTGAGTACCCAAACAAGAAAATAACTCCATCCAAAAATTTCCAGTAAAAATGGGATCTCTATCACTCACAGTAACCCTTGGGTTTCCATGTAGCTTTTGAATTGTGTCCATAAATGTAGTGGCAACTGTACTTGCTTTAAATGGATGAGATAATGCACAAAAGTGTGCATACTTAGCAAGTTTTTCAACTATCACCATGATGACACTCTTTCCTTCGGACTTAGGTAAACCTATGATAAAATCCATTGAAATCTCCTCCCAACATTGACTTGGAATGGATAAAGGTTGTATAAGACCCAGGGTCTTAATTGTCTCAAATTTATTCTACTGGCAAACCAAACATTCCACCACAAACTTTTGAATATCAGATTTAAGGTCATCCGAAAAAAATAAATTCTTTCTTCACCCTGTGGTAAGATTTTAAAAATCCTGAGTGTCCTCCTAACGGAGAAGTGTGCAATTCTAAAAGAAAATTTTGTTTTAGTTGGGAATTTTTACAAATATATAAGCGATCTTTGTACCATAAGGAATAATTTTTCCAACTAAATGTATCAGATGTACTAGGATCTTGCTGCAACTTTTGAATGAGTGTCTACACGTCTTCATCCTTCTTCCATTCATCTCTTGCTTCGGTTATCCAATCTGGTTGGATAATATAAATGGCACAAAGCAATGCTTCCACCTCTTCATTCTTTCTTGGGAGTGCATCTGCAACAACATTTAGCTTCCCTTTTTTGTATATTATTTCAGAGTCATTACCCAACATCTTTGTGTCCCATTTTTGCTGCTCTTCTGAAGATAGTCTTTGTTCCAAAAAGTGTTTAAGACTATCATGATCAGTTTTTACCTTGAAGTGTCTTCCCATTAAGTAAGTTCGCCATTTCTTTAGTGCATGCAGTATTGCTAACATTTCCTTCTCATAAATAGGTTTTTGTAAATACTTTCCTTTGATTGGACGACTTTCAAAAGAAATGGGTCTTCCTTCCTGCATTAAAACTGCACCAATTCCATTTCCAGAGGCATCACATTCCACAATAAAGGTTTTTGTGAAGTCTGGCGTAGCTAAGACCGGTGCTAGGCACATTGCCTCTTTAAGATGTTCAAAGGCCTTAGTTGCTTCAGGAGTCCATGAAAATGCATCTTTCTTCAATAATGTTGTTAGAGGTGCTAATATTCTCCCATAATTCTTAACAAACTTGCGATAATACCCTGTTAACCCGAGAAATCCTCGCAACTGCTTTATGGTTGTGGGGACTTTCCATTCCTTAATGTCTTTAATTTTGTTAGGGTCTACTTTAACACCCTCGTGAGATACAATATGACCCAGATATTCCACCTCTTGTACTCCAAAGAAACATTTGGATTTTTTTGCATATAATTGTTTCTCCCGTAATAGTTTGAGCACCCTGTCAACATGTTCAACATGATCCTTCCAAGACCTGCTGTAGATTAGTATATCATCAAAAAATACTAGCACAAATTTTCTAAGGAACGGTTTGAAAATGGAATTCATCAACCCTTGAAATGTAGAAGGTGCATTGGTAAGGCCAAAAGGCATGACCAAAAATTCATAATGACCCTCATGAGTTCGAAATGCCGTTTTCAGAATATCTTCAGTCTTCATTCTAATTTGATGATATCCTGAACGAAGATCCAACTTGGTAAAATAAATTTCTCCATGTAATTCATCCAATAATTAATCAATCACAGGAATGGGAAATTTGTCTTTAATGGTGAGCTTATTGAGCTCCCTATAATCCGGACACATTCGCCATGATCCATCCTTCTTGTGTACCAATACTACAGGAGCAGAGAAAGAACTTTGACTAGGTTGAATTATACCCGCCTCTAACATTTCCGCAATCATACGTTCAATTTCGCTCTTTTGGACGTAAGGATATCTATAAGGCCTGATGTTTGGAGGAACACTTCCTGGAATCAAATGAATAGCATGATCATGATCACGAATAGGTGTGAGTCCTTTGGGAGTTTCAAACACCTTGGAATGATTGTCCAAGACTTGTTGGAGATCTGCAGAAATAGATGATTTTGATGTCGGAACTTCTAGTGAGCATAATTGTGCAATTACGCCTCGTTGTTCTTTCTTTAGAAGTTTTTTCATGACATTAGAGCTTATTATCCTTCCCGGCTTCCCTTCAATACCCCGTAATTCGACTTCCTTTCCTTCTGAAAAAAATTTCAAGAAAAGTTCTTGAAAATTAAAAGCTACCGTCCCCAAAGATTGTAACCCTTGTACTCCTAGTACAACATCAACACCTCCCATAGGAATGGAAAGCATTGGACTATTCAATACATATTCCCCCATGGTTAGCTTGATATTATGGCATTTTCCAGAGCAATTTATAGTTCCTCCATTTGCAACCATCACTTGACATTCTGGTGCTGGGTATAGGAAACAATTCAATTCTTTGGCTACCTTACAATGAATAAAATTATGGGTGCTACCTGAATCAATCAACACTATTACCTTTTTCTTCTTGATATGTCCTTCTATCTTGAGAGTTTGAGGAGTGGTAATTCCTGCCAATGCATTACATGATATGGTCGGACTCATTTCTTCCGCTTCTTGGGTTGGTTCCTGGTGTATATCCTCTTCTTGTTCATTTTCTTCTTCCTCTTCACAATCTATGTAAAATAATTTCTTCTCAGCACACTTATGACCTTTAGTGTATTTTCTATCACAACTGTAGCAAAGCCCTTTTGCTCTTTTTCTTCCAATTGTTGTGGTGTCAACCTTGTAGGTTGTGGAAATCTAGGAGTAGCAACACTTCCCTCTTTATAGAAGTGAGTGGTAGGCTTCCTTGTCGCCATAATTTTACATTCAATTTTTCTTGCCAACCTGAATGCCTTCTCCAATGAATCATGTTCCAAAACACGAACTTCATGTTGGATGTTATCCTTTAAAGTACCTATGAAGAGATCAATCATGTGTTCCTCTGGAATATCAGTTACCCTTATATTCAATTTTTGGAAGCCCTCAATGTGCTCCCCCATTAAACCCTTTTGTTTGAGATTTATCAATTGGCTAAAGAAGGTGTTGCTCTTTGTATCCTCATAATGTGCTATCATTTCCTCCGTAAAAATTGACCAAGTGACAATTTTTTTAGGGGAGCAAAGCCATCGATACCATACAAATGTATTTTGTTCTAAATGTAAAGTTGCAATGCGTACCTTTTGTGTGTTTTGCACATTATGGAGATAAAAATATTGCTCCATCTGTAGTATCCATGTTACAGGATCCTTTCCATCAAACTTCCTCATATCCATTTTTGGAATATGGTGGTTCTTCCCGCCAACATTAGATTTTATGAAATCAAGATTAACATTTATTTTGTTCTCATCATGAGTTTCCTCTACTATCTTTTCACCATTAAGAAACATTTATTGTATCAACTTTGTCAAACCTTCCATGTCTGCTTTTAGATCATTCTTCATGTTTTCCATTTTCTCATCGATCTTAGCTTCCATGTCATCCATCTTAGATTCCATGCTAGATTCCATGCCATCTATCTTAGATTCCATGCCATTCTTCAAACCATCCATCTTAGATTCCACGCCATCTATCTTAGATTCCATGCCATTCTTCAAACCTTCCATCTTAGATTCCATGCGTTTCTTCAAACCATCCATCTTAGTTTCCACGCCTTTCTTCAAAACTTCCATGTCATTTTTTGTTGCTCTTTGCGAGAGCGAAATTTGTTGCACTTGCTCTTGTAATTTTGATATGTCATGTTGCCTTTCTTCGTCTTCATGAGTCATAGTAGAGCTTTCTAAAGCCTTAATGGATGTTGAATTCCTTTTAGGGGCCATTTTAGAATCCAATACTAATATCTATTCTACAATATTCCCTCGGAATCAATTAAACTTGATTCTTCAAGCAAGACTTATGCAATTCGTAAAAAAAATACACACTTTTTACTTGCTTTTGAGGAGCTCGATATTGAAATTGAATTATATCTATAATTGCAGACCATAAATATTTGAAATTCATCGCTGTAGTAGCCCTCTTAATCTTCTTTCAAATTCCACAGGTCTGATCTAATTTGGATTCTTCAAGGAAAATTTATGTCTAATCTCCCACAATGACCCAATTTTGGACTCGTTCAGTAGAGAGAACTTGTACGACTTGCCACGTGTCAACGTTTCCTCCTTTGGCTCTAAAATTGATAGGACAAAAACTACAGTCCATGTACTTGCGGCCAATTTTTACAGCATTCCAATCCGATGCTCAGAGAGAGAGCTATGAATATTTTCCCATGATCACCTATTTGTGATGAAATTTAGAAGCCTAAAAAATCCCTAACTTCCACAGATCATATCTCCGAAAATATTGTGAACCAATATTTGAAATTTTGCAATGATGTTACTCAGGATTGTGCCTTCGCACTCTAAAAATTTTAGCTTCTGAACGTTCGTAGAAAAAACGTTATTACGAAAATACCACGATGACCTATTTAGGTTAAATTCAAGAGCCTGCAAAATGACCTAACTTGCACAGATCATATCTCCGAAAATATTACGAACCAAGCTATGAAATTTTGCGACAATGTTCCTAAGAATTTTGGCTTAGGACTCTAAAAATTTTAGATTATGAACCTTTGTAGAAAACAAGTTATAGCGAAAATTCCACAATGACCTGTTTGGAGCCGCGAAACCCTAGAATCTCAAAGCTCTAATACCAAATGTTGTGAAACCAGCTCCAAAAAGAGAAGAAAAGAGATATCAACACCTTATAAATAAGCCACTTAGAGGGGGAAACCTCCAATACGTTACATGAATGAACAATTCTTGGATGCCTCAAATTACAAAACCTCCTTTCTATATATAGGAGTTCATGGGGCCAGAATGTAATCCTAGTGGGGCCCAATGTAATCCTAGCTGACCTAACAATAATAATTTAAGGGCACAATAATAACAATATGGGGGTTACAAGGGTACAATAATAACAATAAGGGGTTACACTAACAACAATAAGGGACTATACTAGTAATATAGGGACCTAACAATGGATCTCATTAACCCCTTCTAAAAAAATAGCAGAAATTTACTACTATTTCGCTATAAGGAATTTCAAGAAATCTTATATTCATGAAATAGTAACAAAATACATCTAGCTTAATGATCAAAATGACCTTCCAAATTTATTTTAAGTATCAATAATTCTTTTGAACCTATAAGAAACCTACAAAAGAACTCAATTCAATCATTTAACTCAATCCTACAACAAGAAAAGAACAATACTAGATACAGAAATATGAAAAACATAAATAACAGTTGCATGTGAATAAGAAGTGAAAAGAAAATAAATAAATTGTGCAAGAGGGCTCTAAGGCTTCTAGGATGGCCAAGCCCAAGGAGGACTGAGAGTCCTATGGAATAAATCAAGCCTTACAAGCAAAAAATGGCAAAAATATTCATTATTGAATGACTCCAAGTACATCCCTTCAATAAAAGAAAACTAAGCTATAATAAAACAAGTTTTCTCCACAATAAGACTAAACAATACCCACCCCTAGATGCCAATTCAAATTTTTACTTATACAAAATTACGAGGAATAATTATCCTTGAAAGGAGGAATATTTCACCTCCAAAATCCCTCAAATAGTGTATGTGGTTCCCAACGCTAGGAGTTTGCAGTAAATGACAGGGAACACATTCCTAGATTTTCTCAATCATCGCAGTTCCAGAATATATCTTCAATTTCTAAATAATTTCATGATATTTTTCCCATTTAGTCTCTAATGTTGATCCTTTGGTGTTAGGGAGAAAGTCCCTAAATTATCTCCTTCTCCAAATCTCCGTAATCTGCCCAATATTATCATAATATCTTTCAAAAATAAATAATATTAGGTAAAAATATGTAATTATCTCTAAACCTTCCTAAGAGCATATTAAAGCTTAAAAAACATTATTAAGTGTATAAACATAGATTTAATATATATTTTTATCTGCCAAAGAAAGGTTAGATGGACCTTAATTTATGTCTAATTTAGAGGCCCATCAATCCTTCTTGGAAAAAATACCCTTAAGGTTGAAAAGAGCACATGATAGAATTGTATTCTATACCAATATCATAGTATTCTTCAATTTTTAAAACAATTATGATATTGAGTGCACAAATAATGTAAACAAAAAAATTTGATTTCACCACCAATCGGTTTACACAGCTTTTGAAAAATGCAGTAAAAGATGTGACACCTTTAGTTTGGAGGGTTAATTGGTGAATGGTTAATTTATTATCAAAATGTCATTCTTGAAGGGAAAAATTATAAACATAACATTCCTTGACGAAAATTGTAAGGACCCAAAACATCAAAAAATATTTGTATGACGCGTAAAAAAGAATCCAGATTCCAACCCTGCTCGTATACCATAATATTACTGTGTGAATATTCATTATTATACGAAACTAGATTTTTATTGATAAACACCTTTCCATTAATATGAAGTGGAGTTCACAATTTGATTTAAGTAGAATATTAGAGAAAACTACGTTAAAAATATAAAATAATTTTATAATAAGTCATAGTAAAGGAAGGTAAATAAGACAATTTTATAATAAGCCATAGTAAAGGAAGGTAAATAAGACATGACTTATACAAATTGATTCAAACATATTTTATTTATAATATTTTTAATGGTTTTACAGTATTTATTATATCATACACTTTTTATAATCATATCTATAATGACGACATTGTGTGAATTTTTATTATTATAGGAAAATAGATTTTAAAACTATATTTTTAACAATAACACCTGTTCACTAATATTGCAAGTTATGAGATTTCATTTTCTATTATATATATATATATATATATATATATATATATATATTCTCGACCATAATAGGTTTTAAAACAACACTTCTAAAATTAAACACCTTTTTCATTTATATTTTAATTTATAAGGTTGCATTCTCTATAAAGACACTTTATCTCTATATATATAAAAATAAAAGTGATATCCCATTTTTTATTTATTATGTGAAATCTTTTAAATAATATGAAGTGGAGTTTACCATTTGATTCAAGTAGAGTATTAGAGAGATATTTGTTAAAAATATAAAATAATTTTATAATAAGTCATAGTAGAGGAAGATAAATAAGACATGACTTATAGGAACTCATTAAAACATGTTTTATTTATAATATTTTTAATCGTTTTCTTGTATATTATACTCTTGTCATAGTCATAACTATAACTATGACACTATGTGAATATTCATTATTATAAGAAAATAGATTTTAAAACTATATTTTCAACAAAAAGAAAAATGCCCTTTAACTAATATTTTAATTTATAAAATTTCATTTTCTATTAAAAAACTTACCTTTATACATATGTATGTATATTCATTACTCTAGGAAAATAGATTTTAAAACTACAATTCTAACAGTAAACACCCTTTCACTTATATTTTAATTTATAACATTTCATTCTCTATTAAAAAACTTTCTCTATATATAAAAAATAAAGTGATATCCCAAATTTTTCATTATGTGAAACATTTTAAATAATATGAAGTGGAATTTACAATTTGATTTGAGTGTTAGAAAGAAGTTTCTTAAAAATATAATATAGTTTAATATAGTTTTATAATGACTCATATTAGAGGAAGATAAATAAGACATGACTTATAATAACTCACTAAAACATTTTTTATTTATAATATTTTTAACCATTTTCTTGTATATCATACCTTTTTCATAATCATAACTATAACTATGACATTGTGTGAATATTGATTTTTGTAAGAAAATATATTATAAAACTATATTTTTAACAATAAACACCCTTTAACTAATATTTTAACTGCTAAAATTTTATTTTCTATTAAAAAACATATCTTTATATATATATGCCTGAATATTCAATTCTAGGAAAATAGATTTTAAAACTACACTTATAACAATAAAAACCTTTTCACTTATATTTTAATTTATAAGATTTGAGTCTCTATTAAAACACTTTCTCTATATATATAGAAAAATGTGATATTCCAAATTTTTCATTATGTGAAACCTTTTAAATAATATCAAGTGGAATTTACAGTATGATTGAGTGTTAGAAAGATCTTTGTTAAAAATATAACATAGTTTTATAATAAGTTATAGTAGAGGAAGATAAATAAAACATGGCTTGTAAAAACTGATTCAAACATGTTTTTGTATATCTTATTCTTTTCATAATCATAACTATAACTATGACATTGTATAAATATTCATTATTATAAAAAAATAAATTTTAAAATGATATTTTTAACAATAAACATCCTTTCACTAATATTTTAATTTATTAGATTTCATTTTATATATATATATATATATATATATATATATATATATATATATATATATATATATATATATATATATATATATATACACACATTAATTTCTAGAAATTATATTTTAAAGCCACACTTTTAACAATAAACACCATTTCACTTATATTTTAATTTATACGATTTCATTCTCTATTAAAACATTTTCTATATATATAAAATAAATTCAAATCTTAAATTTGTTATTATGTGAAACCCTATAAATAATATGAATTGGAGTTTAAAATTTTATCCCAATAAATTATTATAAAGAGCTTTCTTAAAAATATAAAATAGTTTTATAATAAATCATTGTAGAGGACGGTAAAAAAGACGTGAAATATGTTAATTCAAACATGTTTTACTTACTATACTATACAATTCCAACTAAAAATAAAGTCTCATATTTTGTTGAAGTTTGATTCACTTGTACCAATGAGCATGCCATCATCTAATTCTTCAATGATGAGAATGATTTTAACGTAGAAATGAATGCAAAAAAATGCATATATAACCATAAATATAGACATGCACCAAAAACAACATTTCATTTTATTAATATCAAAGAACCGAAATATGTTTACAAATAGAATTAAAATACAATAGCTCGTGCGAAGGTAACTTATCTCTGATAAAATATATGGCAGGTACATGCCTATGAAATATGTTACAATGAGACTCGAAATCCTATTTATTATTGAGAAAAATGGAAATCGATAAAAATACAAAACCTAACCCTAGGTGATCAATTTCCAAATATGTGGGTCCCATTCGGGTAAATTTTCACATCAACAACCAGGAGTAGTAAATTTTACATAAAATCTTCATTTGACGTGCACAATACCTCATTAGACTATGAATTTGGGTGGAAAAATTCAATTAAACTCATGCTTTTTCATTAAAAAAACAAACAACGTTTAGGGCTTCAAAATGGCTCTGAACGTTTAGGACTCGAAAAAACTCCCAAAAATAGTAAATTGTGCTACAATTAAGGAAACTAAAAAAAAAAAAGAAATAATTGTGGTGGTTCACTTGGAATAGTTGGGTGAACACCACTATCTACCTGGATCATTCCTCCCCCTTTAGGAAGAAATGATCCCCATAGCATTGAGTGACTCCATGAGATGGGGAAACTTCTGCCGAACTTGGTCCCTAGTGAGCCACTTTCCTTGGTGCCAAAGTTGGCCAAATTTGACAACCTGATATAGTTGGATCTTTTTCTTGCAGGCATTATTGATCTGCATGTCCATGATTTGATCAGTTTTGGTTTGTTCCGTGCAGTCTCGATTTAACTTTGTTGGTGTGAGTTTTTCTGCAATGTCGTATGCATCTAATAATGGGGAAAGTATGGTGAAGGCCAAGGAATGGTGGAATGATAATCTTGAAGGAATTTTCCCCTTCAGCCTTGCTGATGGTGTACAACCAATATCAGACTGATAAAAGCTTATGATGTGGCCTAACAAGGCACTCCTTCTGAAAATGTAGCCAAAATTTATCGCCTACTTGGAACTTATGCGGTACCCAATGCTATTCATGTCAATGCTTGTAATTAGAATTCTCTTTGTCCAATATTTCATGGACCTGCTAGAGGATGTGTTGGATTCATTCAATGAAGTTGCTAGCCCTGTCAGCTTTAGACTAGATATGGCCCGAAGCTACCTAAGTAGATAGAAATGGTATAGCTACATCAATGGGCCATAGTGGCTAGAATCCGAACCCCACCTGAAAGGGGATATGTATATTTTAGTTATGGATAACTCTGTTGTAGTTGTATTGGACATAGGGGAGGATTTTTCTAATATGGGAGGATGCTTCGAGTTGTACATGTGCTGAATGTGTATGGTCATCCTATTTATGCCCTCCTTTTGGCCATTAGTTTGAGGGTGGAAAGTCATGGACTTAGTGAGCTTGGTATCAAGCATCAACCAGAGACTTGACCAAAATTTACTGGGGAAACTATTGTCCCTATGTGAGTAATGGACTATGGAATCCAAAAGTGAACCCACCCTCATTCAAAGAAGACCTTAACAATGGCTTATTTTGTGATACTCTTCTTGTAGGTCGCCAAAATCAACATCTTAGAGAAATTTTTGACAAACACGAAAACGCATTTGTTGCCATGCTTAGTCAAATGGAGGCCTGACATGTAATCCATGGATATGGATTCCCAAGGTAGAATAGGAGTAGGAAGAGGAGTATATAGGCCTTGCTTCTTAATGGTAGGTTTGGTAATGAAGCAAGAAGTGCAGGATCTGATGTACTTCTCAACATCATGTTGAAGGTTCAACCAATAAAAATATTTTTGTAGCACTGCCACTATTTTCTCTACTCCAAAAGGTCCAACGACCCGACTATAGTGCACCTATGAAATTATCTTCGCATGCTCGATTGAAGGAACACAAAGGTGTATTAGGTGGCATAAAATTTTGTTCTTGAGGTGAAAATTTGGAACTATGTTGCCTTCTAGGAGTGTATAGTATGTGTTGCCAAATTATGGATCACTCTTTTACAGATGTAGCCACGCTGATGTCTCGTGCCCACAAAAGTCGAGCTTAGTAGCTAGCACCATGATAGGTGGTTGGCTAAGGCAGTCTGCAACATTAGTGGTGTTTCCTTCCTATACTTAATGTTCAAGTGGAACTGTTGCAAGTAAGTGGACCATTTCTGAGGGCGATCGTTCTGCAACTTCCATTGTGTCTATATTAACTATAGGGGTTGGTGGTCTATGTGGATGAACATTTCCTTCCCAGAATTTAATTATTCCATTGTCAACAATCCTAAAAAATGGAATACATCTCTTTGTCATAGGTGGGATACTTTAATACTGTGTCTGTAGATGTTTCATAGTGACATGACGCTGGATGCCCCTTCTGGGTAATATCTTCATGAATAACATATTCGAGAGCATCTGTCTAAACCTAAAATGGTTGCTGAAGGTATGGTAATGTGAGCATTGTTGCAGAGTAGAGGCCATGCTTCAAATACAAAAATTCCTTTTGTTGGGATTCATACTAAAATAATTTTTCTTTCGCTCTGCACTTTGTAGCCTAACTCAAAGGAAAAATTATATGAGAGAAACCTAGCACGAACCTTCTGTAGAAATAGGAAAGATCCATAAAGCTATGGATATTTCTTAGAGTGGTTTGGGATGACCAATCCAAAATGACTTGTATCTTGTCTAGGTCCACATGCACACCCTTCTCATCAATGATGTACCCCAGATATTGAACGTAGGTCATACCAAAAGCGCATTTCTCCAAATTGGCACACAACCTATGTTGTCACAAATTTTGGAGGACTTGTCTAATATGACAGAGGTGCTCTTCCCAACTCTCAATAAATATCAGGATGACATCAAAATACACCACCATGAATGAGTTGGTTAAAGGTCACAAGATGTATTCCATTCGCCTCATGAAGGTTGCGCAAGTATTCGTCAAACCAAAAGGCATGACCAAACATTCAAAAATACCCTCCTTGGATTTGAAGGAAGTATTCCACACATCGAAGGGTTTGATTAGTACCCGGTGATACCCAAAATTTCGATCTTGCTGAAATATTTCGGCCTCTTGAGCTATATCAAAAGATTATTAATCCATCAGAGTGGATTCCTATTTCGTAAAGTGATATTTTTCAGTGCCCGATGGTCAATACAGAGTCTTTAGGTCCCATCCTTCTTCTATAGCAATATGGTTCAGCTCCCACAAGATGATGAACTTGGCCTGATGTTCCCTTCCTACAAAAACTCCTGAATATGCCTCTTGATTTCATCATTCTCCATAACAGAGCATCAATAGGTCGGTCCATCGGAAATTGGTGCACCTGGGGCCATATCAATGGATTTCTTGACCTAGAAGTGCTAAGGTACCCCTATGGGTGAGGTTAAGATGTCCCTGTACTCTTCCACGACCTTGTCCTTATGTTGTGGTTATGTCTAGGAGCCCTGTCTAGAGGCCATGGCCACAATATTCTTCTTACCCTGAGGGAGAATCATAAGGAAAAAAAATTTCCATGTATGGGAAATCATCTTACTAAATTGTTTCATAGTGATCAAAGAGATGGTGGTAGGCAGTGCTACCTCAGACATCTTGTACAACTTATTTCCCAAGGTAATAATAACAATGTGAGGCCTAGACTCATACAACACATGTCTCTCCCATAAGTATGGTTGGCCTAATAACACATCACAAATTTCAGGAGGAGAAACATCACACAGTACCTCATCTATGAAGTGATCAATGTTGTAGGGAAGGAAACACTACTGGCTGATGCAGAGATCTCGTCCTTGGTGAAGCCACCCGATGGTGTACGAATGCGGGTGTGTTGTGGTAAGCAGGCCCAACCACTCATTAGGAAAATTTTGAGGTCTAAAATGGGCATCTTAAGAAAAATGTACAAAAAAAAATAAAATTTATAAGAACTAATAGGATTCAAGATGATGATGTCAACCATGGGGGATGATTCGCCATTTTTGGAGTAAAAAGTAAAAATATTAAAAAATAATAAAATAATAAAATTGATTTTTCAACTCATATTTTCTACTTACATCCTTAATTTTTTACTCAAATTTCAAGAGGGAGTACTCGTTGGATGCAAAATTTAATTCCTCATCCAAGGACTACCCATGTTTCATACTTTCGATCGACCGTGCTACACGAAAAATGAGAAATACATGAAAAAACGTGTTTGCAATCACGTTTTTCATGTATTTCTGATTTTTAGTGTAGCAGTTTCCATAGAAAGTATGCAACATGGGTACTCCTTGGATGAGAAATCAAAATTTTCATCCAAAATGTGCTTCTACTCAAAATTTGAGTAAACCAATAGGGAAATAAGTTGAAAATACGAGTTGGAAAAATATTTTTTGCTTTTTTCCCTCTAAAATTTGATGATGTAATCAAATCTTATTTTATTATTTCCACTATTATTTATAATTTCCTTAGGAGGCCCATTTTAGACCTCAAAATTCCCCTAATGTCACGACCTCTACTGAAATGAGGTTTTTTTTGCTTCCACTATCAACAATGAATTGTAGTGGAGAACCCTTCACCCACATCTGGGAGTGGAAGAGACACTCCCCCTCCTCTGGATCTTCAGGCTAATCCTTATGGATCTTAGTGGTGGAAATGATCAAACTTAGCTCCGTGTCAATAATATTCTTACCTTTTTCATTCCCCTTGTCGGATTATGACTCATAGTTAGAGCATGCATCTGATTCAGAAGCCTTTATCTCAACCACCAGTTAGTTTTTGGTCCAAACAATCACTAGTGTTGTGCGTGGGGCTCTTATGGAACTCACACAACTTTCTCGTGTACTTTCTTTCCTTCGTGGTGTTTTTATTTTCTTTCAGCTTCAACGGGTTGTCTTGGGTTTCCCTGTGTTAGCTGTGTACTTTTTTCCTGGGTTTGTGGGCACATTTCCCTTACTTCATATTCACAAATCCAAAGTCTCCCTTCTTCTATTAAAATTTCTTCTCGATCTTGGCAGTATATTGGTATGCTACAGCAAGAAACGATATGTCGAGGAACTCCATTTCCTCTTTAATTTATTTGTGAAAACAAATGTGATACTTAAGCACCATATTTTTCTCTGAATCTTTGATACCAAACTTTGTTCGTAGGGTATGGAATATATTCGTCCACTCATGCACATCTTGATCCCTTTTTTGACACAACATAGTCGATTATATGTACCTGTCCTCATATATCTCCATGGGGTATTATTATTCCTTGATGGCATCTAAGAAGGAATTATAAGTGGGTTTGGATGAAAATAGTCAGGGCCCTCTCTCATCCCTCTTTTCATTGTAGGTTTCCCACTAGTCGTTGACATTGGGGGTGGCTTTAAGGAGTGTAAAAGTAATATTTTCCCTATTGGAAAAATCACGAACTAAAAAATATCCTTCCAACATATTTAACCATCTATATACAACATCTACATATATTTGGCCTTCAAATATGGGAATGTCAAAGTGTACTTGTACCTTGAAGGGAGTGGCATCTCCAGAGTGACTGTCAGATGAAGATGCATCGCCTGTTAGCATCTGTTGAAGGATCTGGGAAACGTTTTCCATCATCGTGTTCCTCAACTGCTCAAGGGATTCTTCGAGAAATATTTTGAAAGAATCTCTTGCTCCCTTGTCCTTCTCTTTTTCTTTCATGGGAGGTCGTCAATGTTTGAGAGGTTGGTATTGCAAATGTTCAACTAGTTGGATCCCCTAATCCTTATACCCTAAACTCGTGGGGGACATGCGAAGAAAACATAGAAAGAGAAGACCGCTCTAACACCACAAATTCAAGCTTAGAAAAGAACGAAACATACGTAAGATATAACCATAAATACAAAGATGCAGCAAAAACAACACTTTATTTCATTAATATCAAAGAACTAAAATATGTTTACAAACAAAATGGAAATAAACTAGCTAGGGCGCTGGTAGCTTATCTTTTAGAAGAGATGTGGTGGATACATTCCTTTGAACTGTGTTGCAATGAGGTTGAAAGTCATATTTACTATTGAGAAACAATGGAAAACCATAAACATCTAAAAAACTAGCCATAGTAGATGAATCACTAAATATGTGGGCCCTGTTGGGGTAAATTGGTAGATCAACCTCTCAGGGTCGTAACTTTGGCATACAATCTTGGTTTGATGTGCACAATACCTTGATAGAAATATCTCTTCTGAGGACTACAAATTTTTGTTTCAAGGATCAATCCAAGATGAATGTTTTATATTTTTCCCAAAAAAACATCGTTTACAGCCTAAAAACAGCTCTGGAAGTTCACGACCCGAAAAGCTCCCAAAAATAGTAAATTTTTCTACTAAGGAAAATGAAAAACTAAAAGAAACAATGGTGGGGGTCCAAGTGGAATAGGTGGGTGGCCACCAATATCAACCTGGATCATTCCTCCCCAATTAGTAAGAAATTGTCTCCATTGCATTGAGTGCCTCCATGCGATGGGGAAACTTCTTTTGAACTTTGTCCCTAGTGAGTCACTTGCCTTGGTGCAAGAGTTTGCCAGCTTTGACAACCTGATATAGTTGGATTTTCTGTCGAGAAGTGTTATTGATATTTGATGTTGCTCATCTGAGATAATTATTGGTTAATTAATTATGCGAGAGCATCTAAAATATTTTATTGTTTTAAATTTTTTGGATGACCAATGTTCTGAACTTGTAAAGAAACAAGTTTTTAACCTTAAATAAACTTATATATGAAGAAAAGGGATGATATATATTTCCTAACAATAATTTTGGATTTTTTAAAAAGGTTGGAAGATGGAATGATAAGAAGTTATGATTTCCAGAATATTCAAACAGAACATTAATTTGATCATATAGATATATGCAAGTAAACAATGTTTACAACCAAACAAAATGTATTTAATTTCACTAAGAAGTGACCGTTTATTCATGTAGAGGAGTTATTGAGACAAATAGTTCATTAAAGTAATCTTTGTAATAATTTATAACCTCATAGGGGATTTAAAATAAGTCGATACTCATATGATTTTACCTAGTTTCTTCATAAAAACTTAAATACACGAAGATACAACAAAATGAAATGATAAATTCAAAAGAACTTACAAGATCACAAATTGATTTGAAACAAATACAGAATCCTTTCTTTCATAAAAGACCTCTCAAATTGATTACAATTTTTCTATACAAGCTCATCCCAAGGGTTCAACCCTTTAAAATTTGTTTTTGGAAGTATTTATACAACTTTCTCAAAAATATCTAGATATGTTTTGAAAATATCTAGATATATTTATCAAACGAAAATGTAAAAATATAGTAAAATAAATCTGAACAAGTTGTTATCTATAATAGAGGAGTTCTAGTGCTTAGTGGATATGGAAAATAGTAGTCTTTTTGTTGAATCTGCTATAAATACCTATTGAATGATCATCCTGGTAACTCACATAGTTTTGCCTGTTTCTTTTAATATGGCAATGAAAATCTAGTTAACTTTTGATAGACCTCATCTACTTTTGTGTACCATTCTAAAATTGGATTGGTAAGAAAAAATTGAGGTACTTCATGTCTGATCAACAAATCATAGCTGAGCCTTTACATAAATTCTTTCCCTGTGATTGTTCCTGTAATGTTTGAAAACTTTGACCTGTCTTTGGAAATGTCACATAACTTTTTCTGATAATCTTCAAGTTGAATTAATTCATCTCCCATTCCTTATAGTCTGGGGAGACCCTTTTGATACAAGACATTAAATTTATTATGGAACCTCTATACCATATTCTGCAAACTGTCACACTTATTTTCTAATTGTAACATTATATTTTTTCTTAGTGAGAACTTTACTCACTTCTAGAATACTATTTGTTCTGTCTTCAATGTCCAATTCTTCTAATTTCTCTCTGGTTTTTTATTTTAGGAATTTGATTATGGCTACTTCATAAATTGATTTAGTATCAATTTCCTCCTTTACATCTTCAATCAGAATTTTTGATTTCATTACTAGTTTATCTTGTTCAAGGATAATTTCAATGGATGGACATATTCAAATATTATACTTAGCTTGTGCAACAATGCCTACCGTAATATTTTGATTTTATAAATTATGTATCCTTTGTGAAATATTGTTAGTTTTCTATAATTCTACTAGATAAGCGCCATCTGCCTTAAGATTTATTTTTCTTGTAACTTTTCTAATTTCTCTGTAAGTTTTTCAATCTCCTTACCTTTAATAGTTAAATCATTCATGGAAGTTAGATGTGTTGGTGTAGTGTTGGACTCTGTTTCTATTAATGAAACTTTTGTTGTGAGTGTTGTTAAAGTTGATGTTGTGGTTGTTGCTAAAGTAGATGCCTAACATGTTATTGTACCTACTATTAGAACTACAACTAGTGGAATAGATTGCACTAGGGAAGTCTGATGCTTCTTCTCTTTGAAGAGTTTTTCAATCTCCTTTTCCATTTTTGTGATTTGATTATTTTGTTCAATGATTACATTGAACGAATATTCTTTTTGTTTCTCTAACTCCTCGAATTATTTTGTCTGTGGATCTTCAGTTGAATGGAGCTTCAGTTGTTTCCTTAAAGTTTCTATGTCTACATTCTTTGTCTTGATAATTTCTTCAACTGCTTTAATATTACTGGGATCATATCCCAATTTAATTACCAACTCTTATAAAGACTTAATCTTTGTATCTTTAGCTATAGAAGAAATATTTTCTAACTTTAATTTTGTTTGGATGTTCTGCACAGACTTCTGAAGTGTAGTAGTTGTCATAACATAATTAGTTAAAGTGTTGAAGATCATGTCACCTAATTGTTTATGTAGATCCATTTGATCTATGGGGTGAATTGTTTTTGTATCAAAGGATAAAAGTGATTGTTTATAATCATATGTTGTCCGACGCTGAGGAACCATGGGTTCTAAGAAGGATATTTGCATCCTTCCTTCTTCTGAATCAAAAGCTAATAGAAGTCTATGTTGGGAAGTTGTTGTTTTCTTACAAATTTGTGAAAATGTATTAGCTTTAAATGTCAAATTTCTTCCTTTTATTTCTTGGTAGGTAGAAAATATACTTGGTTCCTTCTTACTGCTTTATCCCAACTCCCTTGTTGGTTATGAAATTAGTGTGAATGGTGTCATTGGACATACTTTGGTTGTTGGGGATGGTGGAATATTGACTTGTCTCCCTAAGACTGAGGGAGTACATGTTCCTTTAAGAAAAATTTGATGCAATTGTTCTATACTCTCTTGTTGTTCACCCTCCACATTTATTTTCTTCTATTTATTATTATACATAATAAAATTCTTAGCTGAAATTTCTTATACTGAATGGGAGATGGTTTCCCTTGGTATTTTCTCTCCCTTCTCCTAAGCTAATGGAGTCTGTGAAGTAGATAAAATTTGATCTTCAACCTCTTGCAAAGTATCTTCCTGCCACTCTTCCTTATTAATAAACATTCCAATTTATGGTCTAGGAGTATGAATATATGGAGCATATTTCTGTTTTTTTGTCATTTTTTAAATTATACCAAAAGGATCATAGGACCAGGTAAATTTGTGCTTAAAATTCATGTTATTCAAGATAATGTCTGCTTATTTCCCTATTTTCCTTGCATTACATGTGAAAGGACCAATTTGTGTTTTTATCTTAAACTAATTATTTTTTTTAGTTGCCTAAATGTGTACTTGATCCATGTTGATCATTTTTCTAATGAATTCCAAAGAAAATATTATAAGAGGTACATGTTTGGGGAACTTGTAAGGGGCCAATTCACAACCATATATCCTGATTTTTGTATAGCTTTGGTCTAAATACAAATCTCCCTTCTTTGTTTTATCACTTAAATGTAAAATTCTTTTGATTATATTTCGATTCAAAAGTAACATTATATACATTCAAATCTTCGTCGACTTCCCCCATAATCCCCTTTATTATTTATTTTTATTGCTTAAAATCCCTTGCCTCTGTGCCCTCAAAGGAGTTACAACTTTCCATAGCATTCCCCCCCCGCCTACAGATCCCATAAATTTCTAGATTTTCCTCATAATATGAATAAACTAATCTAAACTAAAGTTGATTTGTGGGGCTAATGAATCTCCATGCATTTATGGAGTGAAGGTACATCAAGCCACCATAAAGAGCCTCCTCTTGGCTCGACTCATGAAGACCGCTCATAGGCTTTCCCTCCGTCAATTATAGGTATCTCACTAATATCTAAGATTTTGTATATCCTAACAAATTCATTCTCTTTATTCCTTTTTCAAACACTGTAAAATAAACTTTTAAATTCATAAGTAAAATTATTCCATATTAATCAACCTATAAACCCAACAACAAAAATTGTCATTCTCTCTTTGTAAAAAAAATATCCATATTAACTATTTAATCAATCAATTTCCAATAATTAATATATATAAACCTAAAATCGCATCCAATCCAATACAAAACTTAATGGAGTCTACCTTCTATCAACATACTCGCCAAGAAACCAAAAAGTCCACCTTACAAATCAAGTTACTTAAAGAATTCTAAAGATAAAATGTTTATATATTTTAATGTTCAATTTAATAATTTAAATTCCATCTTAAATTATCTTCTATATATATAAAAAACAAATATTTGTCGCTTTTGTCCATTTGTCACATTATTTTTTCGGGCGCATGTAACACGCCACACTAATAAAATCTTAATTTTGTGATTCAGTTGACACCCCACATATGCTCTACAAGCATTCATCATAACAACACATTGTCCGTGCCTACTAAGCACAGGGAATAATACCTATCAAACACGTCAACTCAGCGAATAACGTCAAACCAGAGGTCGTTAAATACACGAAATTAATTCTTTTGAATAAAATTGAATAATACCTATCAAAGACAGGGAATAATACCCTTGTTAGAAAATTATATATTAGATAGCAGTTCTGCTGTGATATCCTCTGTTCTGTCTCTCACAGTCTCCCTCTCAGTTTCTCGCTCCGAGAATACACATACAATACACAGCTTCAATACAATACCCTCATAAAAGCGAGGGGTTGCCTTCTAGGGAAAAAAACCCTAAACTAAACATAACTTCTACCGTCAGATCATTTGCCTAATGAACAACCCAGATTGAATAGAAATTACTATACTTTTACAAGGTATTTTTACATTTGTTTTTAGCTTTGGGGGCACTGCCCCCGAAACCCCCCGCCATGGCGCCGCCCCCCCTGGACCCCCCATGGCAGCGATTAATTTATGGGCGGAATTTCCACCCCATTTAAGGTATAGGGGTCCAATGCTGTGATACAAAGTAAACAAGATAATCAGGCTCAACACCCAACAATCTCCCACTTGGAGACTGATTGTAGCAACTCCACCGCTGCTTCATTTGCTGGACAGTGACTCCTCTTTGGACCTGGCTATTTCTCATCTTCATCGTCATCCTTGAAGACCAATTGAAACTGAGCACATTCTCAGTTTCTCCCTAGTTACAACTTTTGTTAGCATATCTATAGGATTCTAGCTAGTGTGTATCTTTTCCAGCTTCAACTCTCCATCCTCCAATACTGATCATATGAAATGGTACTTGAGATGTATGTGTTTAGTCCTGGAATGAAATTATGAGTTCTTTGCAAGATGAATGGCACTTTGGCTATCACTGTATAGCGTGCCCATATCATGCTTCTTACCCAATTCATCCATAAACCTTTGTAACCAAATAATTTCTTTACTAGCCTCTGTAGTAGCAACATACTCTGCTTCTGTTGTTGAAAGTGCAACAACACTTTGGATTTTTGAAACCCAACTGACAGTTGTTCCACCTACGGTAAATACATATCCTGTAGTGCTCCTCCTGTTATCTCTGTCACCTGCCATATCTGCATCAACATATCCCTGTAGAGCAATGTTTGAACCACCAAAGCATAATGCTTGATTTGTGGTACCTCTCAAATATCTGAGAATCCATTTTACTGCCATCCAATGTTATTTTCCTGGATTGTTCATGTACCTGCTTACAACTCCCACTGCATGTGCAATATCAGGCCTTGTGCAGACAATTGCATACATTAAGCTTCCAACTGCTGATGCATATGGAACTTTAGAAATATATTCCATTTCTTCGTGGTTCTTGGGGCACATCTCCTTACTAAGTTTGAAATGGCTAGCAAAAGGTGTACTAACTGGTTTTGCATTCTGCATATTAAATATTTTCAACACCTTTTCTATGTACTCATTCTGAGACAGTGTTAATTTGCAATTTTTCATGTCTCTAGTTATCCTCATACCAAGGATTTGTTTTGCAGCTCCCAAATTCTTTATTGCCAATGAATTTGCCAATTTTCTTTTGAGCACATTTATTTCTTGCATGTTAGACCCTGCAACAAGCATGTCATCTACATACAATAACAATATAATATAGCTACCATCATTTTGCCTTTTTAGATAAACACAATGATCAGAGTGACATCTAGTATAACCTTGTTCAAACATAAACTTATCAAATTTTAGATACCACTGTGTTGGAGCCTGTTTTAAGCCATACAAGCTCCTCTTTAACCTTCACACCAATTTTTCTTTCCCTATGACCTCATATCCTTATGGTTGATGCATGTATATCTCTTCCTCCAAATCTCCATGGAGAAATGTTGTCTTTACTTTTAACTGTTCAAGATGTGAATCTTCCGCTGCTACAAGACTTAAGATAGTTCTAATTGAAGTCATCTTAACAAAAGGAGAAAATATTTCATCAAAATCAATACCTTTCTTCTGTGCAAACACCTTCACCACAAGTCTAGATTTGTACCTCTATTTTCCTCCATCTTCTTCCTTCAGCCTGTAAACCCATTTATTCTGCAATGTAGTTTTACCTACAGGAAACCTGACTAAGTCCCAAGTCTGGCTATGTATTAAGGAGTCCATCTCTTCTTCCATGGATAGCTCCCACTTATTCCTTCTTTCAACCTGCATTGCTTCTTCATAACATTCAGGTTCACCAGAATCAGTCAGCAATCAATAATATAATGAAGGAGAGTATTGTTCAGGGGGTCTACTTATCCTGGTAGATCTTCTAACACCACTTTCAGGTGTTTGAGGTGCCTGTTGCTGTTGTGGTGGTTTCTGCTGCTGTGGTTGTTGATTATTATTATTTTCAAGCACCTCTACTTTTTTAGTTATCTCATCAAGAACCGTGTATTTGTTGCTTTCTTTTTCCTGTTTCTTTTCCTGCAACTAATTCCTATACAAGACCTTTTCTTTGAGTATTACATATCTGCTCCTAATGATTTTGTGATTTTCATAATCATATAAGAGATAACCAAAATCATTAACACCATATCCAATAAAGGTACATTTCTTTGATTTTGCCTCAGGCTTTGTTCTATTTTCTTTATTAATATGGACAAAGGCCTTACAACCAAAAGGTTTTAAAAAAGAGTAGTTTACCTTTTTACCTATCCATGCTTCCTCTGGAATACCACCATCCAAGGAACTTGAAGGCCCTGTGTTTATTAGATAAACATCAGTATCTACAGCATCTGCCCAAAATTGTAAAGGCAATCCAACATGCAATCTCATGCACCTTGCACGCTCCATGATTGTTATGTTCATCCTTTCTAACACACCATTTTCTTGTGGTGTTCTTGGAACTGTCTTCTCTCTACGAATTCCATGCTCTGAACAGTACCTATTAAAATCTTTACTGCAATATTCACCTCCATTGTCTGATCTGAGACACTTCAACTTCTTTCTTGTCTCAATCTCAACCAAATCTTTCCATTTCTTGAAAGTATCAAATACATCAGATTTATTCTGAATACAATAAATCTAGGTTTCTCTAGATGCATCATCAATAAAAGTAACATAATAATGAGAGCCACCGAGGGATGATACATGAGCAGGTCCCCATATATATGTATGCACAAGCTCTAATTTTTTTCTCGTCTTTCCTTTCCCAACTCTGAGAAATATGACTCTCTTCTCTTTTCCATAAATGCAATTCTCACAGAAATCCAAATCAACATTCTTCAAACCTGGCAATAAATTTCTTGAGTGAAGAATCTTCATCCCCTTCTCACTCATGTGTCCAAGCCTATGATGCCATAATGTTGCATCTACTCCTTTGGAAGTTAAAGCATTAACAGAGTTAGAAATATGATTGCATAAATACAATGTACGAACCTTTTTGCCTTTTGCTATTACCAAGGCTCCTTTGGTGGCCTTCCAATATTTATCTGTGAAAGTTGTCACACAACCTGCTTCGCCTAACTGCACTGTTGAAATCATAGTTTTCTTTAGATCTGGAACATGCCTTACCTCCTTTAATAGCCATTGGTTTCCATTCTGCTGTTTTCCAAGAACCTTACCCATTCCAACAATTTCACAGGGTTTATCATCACCCAAACAAACTTGTCCAAAATCTCCTCGAACATAGTCATGAAAATATTTCTTATCAGGTGTGGCATGGAATAAAGCCCCTGAATCTACAACTCAAGAATTAGTAACATTTTTGAAAGAAAGAATCAAAGCATATTTTAACACATCACCTGTCACATTTGCTTCATGATTTCTTTCTTGCTGTGTGTCTCCTTCTTTTCCCTTCCGAGATCGACAATGGTTCTTTAGGTGTCCTTTCTTTCCACATTTCTAGCACACTATCCCCGATCTGGACTTGGATCTTCCTTTCCTTGATTTACTGTGATATCCCAAGCTCTTTCCTCTTTCCATTCTTCTTCCCCTAGACTCTGCACTCAAAGAATTACCTGATGTCTCACCGGAGATTTTCTGTCACATTTCCTCGCTAAGGATAGCACTGACAACATCATCAAATTTTAAAGTAATAGATCCAGAGATAGAGTTACTAATGCCATTACTAAACCATTCCAACTCTCTGGAAATGAGCACAAGAATAACAGAGCTCTAACTTCATCATCAAATTTTACCTCTACAGAACTTAACTGACTGGTAACTGTACTAAAATCATTTAAATGGTCTGCAACAGATCCACCTTCCGACATATTCATATTAAATAGTCTTTTCATAAGAAATACCTTGTTTGAGGCCGAGGGTTTTTCATATAGTTTCACCAACGTCTGCATCAAACCCTTTGTTGTTGTTTCCTTCGAAAAATTGAAGGCAACTGACGCCGCAAGGCACAACTGTACTGTTTTGAGTGCCTTTCTATCGAGAATGTTCCATTCCATGTCTATCATGGCCGCCGGCTTCTTTGTTTTTCCGCTCAATGGTAGGTACAGATATTTCTGATACAGATAATCTTCCATATGCATCTTCCACAGTGGGAAGTTTTGGCTGTTAAATTCCTCGACCCTAAACTTACCATCTTCCGCCATTGCTCTCACTCGAACCAGGAACCCTTCTTTCCTGCGAGTTTATCAGCCAAATATACCTTCGGCTCTGATACCAGTTGTTAAAAATTATATATTATAGAGCAATGCAACACATAAAATATACGGAAAAATATAAGCACACAAAACACATAAAACCAGAGAGACACAGATATACGTGGTTCACCCAGTTTGGGCTACGTCCACCCCGAACAGCCAGTCCTTCCTTTCTATTATCCAGCAAAATGAGGAGATACAACCTACAATAGTTCTGCTATAATATCCTAGTTCTCTCTCTCACAGTCTCCCTCTATGTTTCTCGCTCCGAGAATACACATACAATACACAGCCACAATACAATACCCTCATAAAAGCGAGGGGTTTCCTTCTAGGGCAAAAAAACCTAAACTAAACATAACTTCTACAGTCAAATCATTTGCCTAATGAATGGCCTAGACTGGGTAGAAATTACTATACTTTTACAAGGAATTTTTAAATCTATTTTTAGCTTCGGGGGTACTGGCCCTGAAACCCCCCACCAGGGGGGGGCTCCATAAAGTCGCTACCACCCCCCCCGTGGACCCCCCACGGCAGCGATTAATTTACGGGCGGCATTACCGCCCCATTTAAGGTACAGGGGTCCAATGTTGTGATAGAAAGTAAACAAGAAAATCAGGCTCCACACCCAACAACCCTATCAAACACGTCAACTCAGCGAATATCGCTCAATAATGGAAAACCTGAAAATACATGGAATCCATTCCTTTGAAAAAAATAAGCGCAGTGGTCTATAAAAGTGGAAATGCAACTTAGATTCACTAAACTAACTCCACCGAATCCTTATATTCCAATACCGCTGCATCAATTAGCCAGTAACCCTGGAACATCGTAGCTCACAGTCCACAAATCAGATGGCTCGGAATCCAGAACCCTTACATGCTCTCATCTTCCCATACCCAACGCAAGGTCACAACTCCCATGATGGAGTTTGCGAAGAAACTTGCTTCTAAAGGTGTCACAGTCACCTTTGTTACCACGCACCACAGACACCAGCAGATCACTAAAGCTCATACTCACAGTGTTGAACAAGACAATCCTATTGAGTAGGAAGCCCACAATCTTGATCTTGATATTCGCTTTGCTCAAATCTATGATGGATTACCTCTATATTTCGATCGAGTGACCAGATTGAAAGATTTTGTGCACTCTATGGATAACATGGTAGGAGAGTTGGAATGACTCCTTCAAAATCTCAACAAGTTCGGGCCTGCCATATCCTGTGTCATAGCGGATACAGCATTACCTTGGTCACTTGAAGTCGTAAAGAAATTTGGTATTCCCTGGATTTCATTCTGGACACAGCCTACATTTCTTTATTCAATCTACTGTTTCTTACATCTACTGGAGGAACACTATCACTCTCCTTACGAAGGTCCTGGTAAGGTTTTTTCTTCTTCTTTTTTTCAGTAGAAAAAAAAATGGTTTATATTAAGTATCAGCACAAAATTTTTAAGTATTCTTTTAGAAATAGATACATCAACTAAAAACAAAAAAAAGCCTCTAACTTATCCTTCTTTATCTTTTACAAAGTTATGATTCTTATCAAAAATAAAACCCTCCAGAAAGTTCATTGTACATATAAAAATAGTACAGCAAAGTTCAAAAAGTGACCATCAGTCCATACATGACTGTGAAACTTCTAAACCCAGAGCTTGAGGATCTTCTTCAAAGAAATACTAACTTGCAAAAATGTCTTCGACATGAAACATTTGGCCGAAAGGTGGCCCAAAGAAAAACATAGTTCCAAAATGTCATCCTTTACCTTTCTTCAGACTTCATCGGTAACCTGCAGAAGACAAAAGAGTTAGAAAAAAATAACCATACCCTTTGCTCATTTTCATGTAGCTTCAAACAACTCATAGCGCATTTTTCCATATCTCTCTGTTAAGACCTTTTTTGACAACCGATCGGCTTGTGTATTCTTTTCTCTGTATATGTGAGCAAAAGTAATGGAGGTGAACTTATTGTGCATAATATCTATATGACTAAGACCCATCCAAGTTGTTAGGATTTCTAGATTTAGAGTCGTACCTTAATTTAGATGGTTGATCAGAACTTGTGAATCCCCATAAATAGACAATCTATCAATGCAAAGGTGGTGTGCAAACCACATTTGTCCCCAAAGTGCCAAAGCTTTTGCCCTAATGTTAGTTCATATACCTCCATACTAGTGAACCTTATAGTGGTAGTTAGGAGTGATCATCAGCCACACACCACAACCACACCTACGGTTTTGTGCAACCCCATCAAAAAAACTAGCTCGGAAATTGATTTCGTGTCGTTTACTTCTAACTGTCAAATCTGTGGGAGGTTTTTCAATAACTTGAATATTATCCCAAGAAAAAAGCACTTGATTGCTAACTCTCTCCGACAAACTGGACTAATCTTCGAAGATCCTTAAAATTCTTACCTTTCCCAACCCACTATAAGAAGTAACTCTCAGCATTATCATATGAAGGCAGCTCAAAATTAAATTTACTACAAATATTTTGGAGGACCCTCTTGGTAATCCATGGGAGGTTTTTCAATAACTTGAATATTATCCCAAGAAAGAAGCACTTGATTGTCAACTCTCTCAGGAAAACTAGACTGACTTTCAAATATCCATCTATTTCTATAGCACCATAAATTCCAGTGATATATAATGGGATAATTTTTAAAATGCTTATCTTTCCCAACCGGTCATAAGAAGCAACTCTCAACATTATCATATGAAGGTAGCTCGAAATTAAATTTACTATAAATATTTTGGAGGACCATTTTGGTAAAAGGAAAAACATAAAATAGATATCTATTGTCCTCTACTGCCTGCCAACAAAGTCTGTAAATTCCAAGACCATTAACCCCTCTCCTTTGTAAATTCTTCCACCCAAAGTTTTTTTCCTGCCATACTAGCCAATATGATTTGTTTTTTTTAACCTTAGACTTACACATTTCCTGATCAATCCAACCTGGGGTCTCTGCCTCGACCTTTTCTTTCATCATGGTATTATATTAGTAACTTATGGTTATCTGGCCTTTGTTGGTTTTTCCCATCTTACGCAATCCCCTGTCTATTTCTATACAAACCCAGGCTTCTTAAAAAGTCATAGAAACTGTTCCAGTCATTAACCAATGCTTCTGGTATTCCAAGTTTTCCAGTCGAGTGCCAATACGGAATTTCACCTTGCCATTCCACAATTTGACTATAAATGTTTCTTCTTCTATTAAATAGTTTTTCCTCTTGAAATCTTGCTTATATATCTGAGCCAGTCCTCATCAGTAGGCAAGTAGTTCACTAAAATCTGAATCTTGTTTATTTTTATGTCTGCAGTTTATGATGAAGGAAAAATTTTGATTGATTATATTCCGGGTGTGCCAACTTTAGAAGCAAGAGATATTCTGTCCTTCATCCGTGAGACTGTTGGTGTACATGCACCTAAATTAGCTTTATTTAACTTACTGTTTGCATGTGATGTGCACTTGCTTAGTTAAGTTAACTTACTACTTTCATGTGGTGCATCTGCACATTAACATAACATAAAGCACACTTAGATTCAGTTAGCTTTAACTATCTATAGTTATTGCATGTACAACTAAGCTTAACTTACTTACTTTTATGTATTTATTCCAAAACTAATATTGAAGAATCAATTTCATTCTTTTCTCAATTCTTGCTCGCTTCCTTCCTTCTCTTCCAAGTTTGTTCATTGTTTTGCAGATCTAGATCTTTGTATCTCAAAATATTACATGGTATCAGAGCGCAGGGATTTGTAATCAGTGCACAAGAAATTTTATTTGTACGTTTAGAAGATTGAAGCAACAACAAAGAATGGAGTCTAAATTGGAGTTTCCACATTCGGCAATTCTTACTCCATATAATTATTTCGAATGGAAGCCAAATATTCTACTTCATCTCAGAAGTAGAGGCTTATTTTGAATAACCATGGAAATAGAAGTTGAACCAACATCGGCAATGGAGAAAACAAAATATTTCAATCGCATGGACGAGACCTTTCGGCATCCTATGTTTATCTATCTCTCTAGAATTTCTATTTCATGTTGAATCATGTTCAAATCCAAATGAAGTATGGAAAAAATTGGAAGGATTGTTTGGAAAATAGGATGAAATGCAAGGTCACATTCTCGAAAATGAGTTAAACTCATTACATCTGAGAAATTTTGAGAAAATTCAAGACTTTTTCACAAGGTATAAAGCCTTTTTGCTTCAGCTAAAAGGATGCGGGATCAACAAATCCAAGCAAAAAAATCAGTTGATTCTTTCCATTTTATCAAAACTTGGTCCAGAGTATGCAGTATTCATCTCTACATTCCACACAGTCAGATCTGCAACTGGTGCAGCTTGGAAGATGCCCTCACGGGATTCTTTTATTCATTCTTTGATGCATGAGCAAGATAAGCTTGTCAAAATAGGCAAACTTAAAAATTCCAAAGAAAATGCACTTACTGTGCATGAAAAAGGAAAGGAAAATTCCAAAGATCATCAGAAAGGAAAAGGGAAGAAGGATCTTGATCCAAGAAAGGGAGGAAATCCCAAACCCCCTGATGGATCATCCGGCTCAAAGGAAAGGAAAAGAATGAAAGGGCAATCAATGTGCAATTATTGCCACCATGGTTTTCATCCTGAATTTGTATGCATGAATAAGACTATAGATCTTATGGCACAGAAACTCCAGCAACACAATCTTAGAGACCACATTCCTGAGAATGCCAAGAAGAAGTCTAGAGAAAAAGCACCAGATCCAAGAGGTAATGGGCATGCTTTTATTGCTCTTCATTCTACACCACTAGAATGGATCATCGATTCAGGAGCTTCACATCATATGGATTCTTCAAAGGAATCCTTTTCTTCTCTACATACATACTCAGGTCCTCCTATTCTCATGGGGGATAATTCTGCAGTTGCAACAACTGGACAAGGAAGAGTGAAATTCGAAGATGGAAATTTTGAGAATGTCTTGCATATTCCAAGGCTTTTTGTGAATCTTCTCTCAGTGTATCCGATAACACACACAAGCAACAGAACGAAAGTGGAATTTACCCCAGATTCCTTGATCATTTATGACATGCAAACCAACTTGAAGATTGCATCTGGCAAGGTAAATGATCAATCTCGTCTGTATACATTTTCTGATTTTGTTCCTCAATCAGATTCCACTTTGCTACTTATGCATGCAAATGAAGAAAATAGGATTTGGCACGAGAGATTTGGGCACTTGAATTTCAGATATATGCAATAGCTTAGCAAGCAAGGGATGGTCAAAGGATTGCTGACCATTGAATTTTCAAATGGTGTTTGTAATGGATGTGCTCTTGGAAAGCATCCACAAGACAAATTCGAAAAGGGGAATGCATGGAGAGCCTCTTCACCTTCGGAACTTGTACACAGTGATCTCATGGGTCCATTTTCGGTGCTTTCAATGAGCAAAGCAAGATATGTGTTGTCATTTATATATGACTACATGAGATTCACTTGGGTTTACTTGTTGAAACTCAAGTCAGAAATTTTTCAACATCTAAAGATTTTCAAAGAGCATGCGGAAAATCAGTCTAGAAAACGCATCAAGATACTCCACACAGATAATGGGATGGAATATGTCAATAAAGATATCAAGAATATTTGTAATGAAGCAGCCATACAGTTGCAGCATACAGTTCCTTACACTCCACAAAAAAATGGCGTGGCTAAAAGGAAAAATCGATCTTTGAAAGAGATGGCTAATTGCATGTTGCATGCAAGATCTCTTCCATAGAAATTGTGGGCTGAAGCTATCAATTGTGCCTCATACATCCAGAACATATCTCCTCATAAATCTATTACTGGAAAAACACCTTTTGAGGCTTGGACTAGCATGCAACCTGAAGTTACTCATTTCCGCATTTTTGGATCTTGAGCATGGCCCCACATTCCTACAGAGAAGAGAAAGGCTTTGGAGCCTCAAAGTAAAGCATGCATGTTTTTTGGATACTCTGATGAAGTCAAATGGTACAGATTGCTTGATATCCACACTGAAGAGCTCTTTATTGAAAGGAGTGTAAATTTTGACAAAGATATTTTGCATGCACCAGCGGATGAACTTGTTACCAAGTTTCCATCACCACTCATTGATGAGTATGCAGATGAAACTTTAGATCAGAATTCTGATGAAGATAAGTCTTTTCTTGTGACCCTGGTTGGACAGCCAGTTGTTGAACATCGAGATCATACTTTCGCATGTAGTTCGGAAGATTCTCGACCACCTTCAACACAAAAATTGCGTAGCATGAGTGATATCCTTGATGATCCTGCCTCTATCCCTCTCTTTGAGGAAGATCCACAAGCACTCTTAGCTATGGAGACATCCATTCCCATGCATGCTTATATGATGCATGGATCTGATCCACAAACTTATGAAGAAGCAAATGGGTGTCCTGAATGGGAAGCCGCAATGGATGAGGAATATAACTCTCTCATTGAAAACCAGACTTGGGATTTGGTTATGCTACCTTCCAATCGCAAACATGTGAGGTGCAAGTGCGTTTACCGAACCAAGAAAGCATCAAATCACCAATTTAGTCGATATAAGGCATGATTGGTAGCAAAAGGTTTTCAGAAAGTACATGGTGTTGACTATGATGAGACTTTTGCTCCAGTGGAAAAAATGGATTCCATTCGGCTAGCTCTCTCCATTGCAATAGCAAGAGGATGGGAGGTGCATCATATGGATTTGAAGAATGGCTTTCTTCATTGTGATCTCAAGGAGGAAATCTACATGGAGCAACCACTAGGATACATGCACAATTCATCTCTGGTATGAAAACTAAAGAAGTCTCTCTATGGCCTCAAGTAGGCACCTAGAGCGTGGTATGCAAAGACAAATTCTTATTTGTTATCTCAAAATTTTGTACGCTGAAAATCTAATTCCAATGTTTATTTTTTGAAGAAAATTGACTCCTTGTTGATCATAGTACTCTACGTAGATGATCTTTTGATAACAGGTAGTTCATCTTCTGTCATTACTAACATTAAAACTGCATTGCATAAGTGGTTTTCTATGATAGACATGGACCTACTAAATTTCTTCCTTGGACTAGAGATCAATCAGAGTGATTTTGGGATTACCATTTCTCAACCAAAGTATGCTAGAGATATTTTGGCATGATTTCACATGAGTGACTGCAAGCCAGCAGCCACACCTTTTTTATCAGGGATAAAGCTTGAGAATGGCAAAGACACACCATTGGTTGATTGCACATTGTACTACCAGCTTGTGGGAAGTCTTCTTTATCTCACTCACTCCCATCCTGATCTCTCCTATGCTGTTAGAGTAGTTTCCAGATACATGCAGGAGCCACATGAGTTACATTGGAACACTGCAAAGCGCATCCTTCGATATGTCCAGGGGAAAATCACCTATGGGACTCATTATGCAGCCAATTGTTCTTTGAATTTCATTGGGTTCACAGATTCAGACTGGGCTAGCGACACCATTGATCGCAAGTCCACCTTCGGTTATGTACTTTGTTTGGGATCCAGCCCAATTTGTTGGTCAAGCAAGAAGCATGATACCATTGCCTTATCATCAACAGAGGCCGAGTGTAGAGGAGCAGTCAATGCCACTATTCAGGCAATTTGGCTACAACATTTCCTATCTGAGCTTGGGATCAGTGTCCATCATCCAACTTTCATCTGGTGCGATAATCAAAGTACACTAAAGTTTTGTAGAGATCCAGTGCAGCGGAAACGGACCAAACACATTGAGATCCACATGCACCTCATTAGAGAACTCATTCATGATGGGATCATTGATCTTCAGTGCTGTCCTAGTTTCGAGTAGACTACTGATATCTTCACCAAGACTTTCACTGAGCAAAAGTTTCGATTCCTACGAGATCGTCTCGGGGTGAAGGACATCACTGCCTAACAGTTGTCTTTTCTCTACTTTTGCATTATATTTTGAGGTGGGTTTTCTTCCCATTGGGTTTTCCCTCTTTTCTCCTTTTTATGCATTGTATATGGGTACCCAAAATGGTCGTGTTGCCAAGACTCATTCATTTTGCATCACACTCACTTAAGTTATGCTTAAGGGGGGGTGTTGGTGTACATGCACCTAGAATAGATGTATTGGTGTACATGCACCTAAATTAGCTTTAGTTAACCTACTGTTTGCATGTGATGTGCACTTGCTTAGTTAAGTTAACTTACTGCTTGCATGTGGTGCATTTGCACATTAACATAACATAAAGCACACTTAACTTCAGTTAGCTTTAACTATCTATAGTTATTGCATGTACAACTAAGCTTAACTTAGTTTCTTTTATGTATTTATTCCAAAACTAATATTGAAGAATCAATTTCATTCTTTTCTCAATTCTTTCTCGCTTCCTTCCTTCTCTTGCAAGTTTGTTCATTGTTTTGCAGATCTAGATCTTTGTATCTCAAAATCTTATAGAGACAGACACGGCCTCAAAGTACTATCTTGATGTGATGCGTAGGTCCCTTCATATAAGTCGCAAAGCAGATTGGGTTCTCGATAATTCTTTTGACGAACTCGAAACTAAGGCAGTGAATTTGAAGCCTCCAGTTTTTCATGTTGGTCTGTTGCTTCCATCGGGTTTTCTGAACTCTGAATAGTCCAACGAGATGTGTGTTGGAACGAGCATTTGGAAACAATATGACTGCTCCGAGTGGCTCGATGCAAAGCTTTATGCTTTCGTTATATACGTTTCATTTGGGAGTATGATTCATGCGACTAAAGCTCAGCTGGAGGAAATAGGCTCTAGGGATAATTTTAATGATGGAAAATTATCTTGAAGTTTAAAAAATTGGCGAATCTCACTAGTCCCTAATATGCAAACTATAAAATTTTTATTGATGTCTTTGAAAAATTACTAAAATTTATAAGGATATTATATATATTGTCTATATAATGTTGGTGATTTTTAACATAAAATAATTTTATATTGTAAAATTTGGGCGAATCATTTTTATAAAAAATGGAAATTGGCGAAACTTTTTTTTGGAAAAACCATGGAAAATTAGCCCACCTACGAATATTGGCCTCTAAAATTTAAAATGGAAATAGCGATGGGTCTCAAGGACTGCAGACAGTTCTTCCTCTGGGTTGTTCATCCAGGCATAGTATCTTCAACAGTCTCAGACTTCATACCCCACGGTTTTCTGAATGAGACCAAAGGGCAGGGGCTCGTTGTTCCATGGTGCAATTAGTTGCAAGTGTTATCCCATCCCTTAGTTGTGGGATTCGTTAGTCATTGCAGATGGAACTCAATGCTTGAAAGCATAGCTTTTGGAGTTCCCATGACAGGGTTTCCATTTTGGGTGGATCAATCCACCAACAACAAGCTCATGGCTGATGAATGGAAGATTGGATTCAGATTGAGCAGAGGTCAGGGAGCAGAGAAAGGAGTGACACTGAGGAAAGATATATCCAGCACCGTAAGAAAATTGTTGAGTGACGAAGGGATGGAGGTAAGGAAAAATGTGGAGGTTTTAAGAGACAATGCGAGGAATGCAGTGCGAAGAGGAGGATCCTCAGATAGAAACATTGAGAGGTTTATAGAAGGCTTGAAGGAGAAACTGAATCATAGTGAACCATCTCAATAAATGTTATAAGAGTGCATAAGTGTCGTAGGAAAGTGAATAGTTGTAGCAAGGAAACATCGTGAGGCCCTTCAGATATCTCAGTCTATGCTTTTGTAAATCCACACTTTATCCTATTTCTCTCCCCTGATTTACATTGTCGTGTTAATGCCAAATATCTTCTGAATCATCAATGCTTTGCTCAGACCTGCCTGATATGTCAAGCTGAATTTATATTTTTTATGAATCTATTTACTTTTTTAAAAATTCGGATGCTATTAATTTATGAGTGTTACAATATATTCTTAATTTTTTTTATAAATAAGATATTTAAAACTAAATTTTATAATATTTTGAATTGCTTGCTCATATTATTTGACGGGCAGAATTCCCGTCATCAGTGTTTTGCCGGTTAAATACGTTTAAAATCTTTATTTGACCATATTTTGTGTTGTGTACTGAGGTTTCCAAAACTTATTTTGGACAGATTATAATCTTCTAAAAACGTCATTAATACCTTAATGATATTAAAGGGGAAGTTTCATCTGGGCGTGTCACAATAACATCTGTGGAAACTATTCTACGTGAAAGGTTGTTGGCCGAAATGACAAACAAAGTGACAAGAAACTCTATGTGAGCCATGGCTTGATTGGTGACCATATTTTAGTGATGTACGATAAATCTAGTTTTTAGTTTCCCTCGAGATTTAGTGATTTCAATGCAAATTACGAGATCTCCAAAATAGTCCAAACAAATTTTTTCGTTTCCCTCGAAATTTAGTGATTTCAATGAAATTAAATAAAAAGAAATGCAATATACGCAATGTGAGATAGAGTATACAACTTGATATTAGCTCAATTAGAGTATTAGCATAGGCATTTATCTAATTTTTCTAAGTTTAAAGCAACAATCTTGAATTAGCGAAACTAACTCTAATTTAAAATTCTGGTTCAGCAAACTATAACCATTCCTATTTCTACATTATTTTAAATTATTCTCACAAGATTACGAGATCTCCAAAATAGTACAAACAAATATAAAGAAGGATTTTAAATTTAGTATAACTTCAAGCTCTTCACCGTGCCTATTGCACGTTAGAAAGGTTTGGAGTCATTTATTTCATCCTTTAATTTTGAAGGTCATAAATGCATGTGTGTATATTTGTGTCAAAATCCCATAAATGAAAAGTGAGGGTTGCATTAAATGAATTTTGGTTATTTTTTTTGGTCGAAAATAATTCTCTAGTTGGCTCTTGGATATTTAAGATGGAATTTAGTTATTGTGATCTCTTTAAATTCTAAGATTCATACTTGTTTAGCTTTTTTCTATTTTTTTTAATGTTTAATTAAATATATAATGTGGAAAATTGATTGCATAGAAAAGTATGTAACAAATTGTTTAGCATTTATTTTTCTAAAGAAAGACAGAAAAAAAGTAATTGTATAGGCTTTAATTGTTTTCTTTTTCATTATTTTTTTTTGCTATGTGACAACTTAGGGATGTGAATAAAGAAAATGTTTGATAGAAAATTTGTAAAAAAAAGGGAAGCATTATTTACTATAACCTGAAAAAAGTTCTTATAGTTTAAGTTTCCAAAGAAAAAAAACTTTAATTGTAACCTTAGACGTCATGCATTACAAGGGTCACTAAAACAAATGAGAAGGTGTAAATCAGTAAGTAGAAGCACTTTTGCTCGATTAAGCCTGTAATCGCAATGGGAAAATAACTAAACATAACACTTAATTTGCCTAATTTCTCATGGTACCTTATGTCGAAATTTCTTAGAATGTACCCTTGTTCCATGATTTTGTTAAACTATGGGATGCTCTTATGTTGAGATAACACCTAATATGTACCTAACCCATTTGACACCAAAAAATCCTTTTGCACTTGGCCTCAAATTTGACGTTGAAAGACCCCACGAAAATGAAAAACCCCACAAAATGGAAGCAAGAAACCATTCAACATATGTACTATCATTTGGCTAAAGTTGTCGGCTACTCATGATTCAACATAGCCTTGTATTTGTACTAACCTGATTCTCTCATTCACGAATTTGGAGAAATTGGACATTTGTGAGTGCACTAACATGCAAGCATATTCACTGCTGAATCAAAACACTATCGTCGATTTACTCTAATTTTACTTTTCCATTTATATTTTCCAATGTTTTGTTATTAGGAGCAGCTGCATCATAAGGCTCCAACAAGGTCCATGATATTTTTGAAACTTTAATTTTTTCCAATTTTCCCTTCCATAGAGTCAAAAGGGCTATCGCTGAATCAAATTCCAAATTTCTTCCACACTAAAACTCCATCAAGAAAAGATACATTCATGTAGGGTGTTATGCTCTAGTTAATTTCATCTATCCATTTATGTTCTACCCCTTTGACAACTACTTTGCAACCAACATTCTAAGAGAAGAAAAAAATGAGAGGAGGTCCTTTAGGGCCTTTAAGTGACATCTTTATCCATGCATATACAACAGAGCATTTTTCTCCATATGTGGGGCTACTAATAGTAATGAACTAATGTTATACATTTTGCTGGAGCGGGGACCCCTGGGGTGTATTTTGGATTAATTTTGTCTAAGTTTTATTGTACGCATTGCGTGCAAATAGTCAAAGGGGATTTGGGGCGGGTTAAAGACCCTTAATCATTATAATGGTTTTAAAGGGAAAATCCATGAGTCTCTAACCATGGTTTGAGACCATGGTATGTGCGCGTATATGATAGTATATACATATATATATATATATATATATATATATATAATGATTGAGTTGACTAAATATATCAATCAATCAATGATGTATGGTTGTTGTTAATGTTGTATTCCATTATTCACCTTCTGTGATCTAGACTTGGTGGTAATGACTTCTTAGGTCCGCCTTAGAGAATATTTTCACACAATCCAAGTTTTCTAATATGTCACCCATACAAGGTAGTGGATATATATACCTTACTGTGATTTTTTTGATAGCCCTAGAGTGAGTGCACAATCTCCATTTTGTTCCCTTCCTTAATTGATACTAAAACAGGAGTGGCATAAGGGTGCATCCCTTCTATAACCTTTTGTAAAAAATATGAAAATTTTCTTATCATTTCTTCATCCTCCTGAGGAGCTCACTTGTAGGGAACTTGATTAGGAACTTTGGATCATCCAAGTACCAAGTTAATATGGTGTGTAATTTCTCTTGAAGTTAGTAACCGAAGAAGTCGTTCTACTGGAGTTACCTATGAATATTTTTTCAATAGTTCTTGAATGCATCGTGGGAGTGTTCACCCTTCAGGTGTCCCTTCCTCTTCTAGTCATAATAGGTAACATATTTCTCTTCATCATTTCATATGCCTCTTCTCATTTCCATGGCTTCAAAAGATTCTTTTTCCCATCATGTTAAAATTCATAGGTGGTTTCTATCCTATAATGGATTACATTATGATCCTATTTCTGAAGTCTTCCTAATAGAAAATGACATGCATCCATCATGACTATGTCACATGATACCTTGTCTTCATAAGGGTGTATCTTAAAAGTTACCAGACAAGATTCATTGATAAGAACACTCTTGAAATTTGCAACAAGAAGTAGTGAAATTGACATCCAGAAACAACATGATAACACACACACTAGTGTGGGACCAGAGGTCATGTAGTGATGGGTCCTAGCGATACATTAGTGTGCAGGCCAATTTATTAAATAAATTGGAAATGTGTCTAATTTAATTATCCCTCAATTAAATTGGACAATAAATTGTAATCTTATCTCATGATCACTTGTAATAGTTAACTAAGTGTGCCCAACTCAGTTAGCTCATGAATTTCGAGTTGAGGGTGCTTAGTGAGGCATGCAGAGTGATTCTATTAGTTATTGATTCCATGTTGCAATTAGTGCATTAGTTTAATGCATGACAAATTAGTTAACTCAATTAAGTGAGTTAAAATCAATTTAACTAGTTGTAACTCTTTGTTTCACTCGTGAGAGGTCAAGTGACTTAAATCATATTTAGTTCAGATGCAGTGATCTATATCATGTAACTAGTGATTTACTATTAATAGTTGCATTCATGTCAGTTCCAATGGAGACCCAGTTGAGACAAAGGTTAAAGGGATGTTAACTATCATTTGCATTATTAGTAGGCTACAAAGAAGCAATTAAAACACCATAGGATTCCCATGATACTTAGTGTAGTCAAGGAAGGCTGAAATTCCTAAAGAATAGGGATTTCATTCCACAGGGATTGTGCAGGAAAGGCAGGTTGAGCAGAGGCAGTAAATTGGCTAAGTGTTGGTCGATTTTTCCTGGATCAGTGTGAGGCATTTGTGAAAGTGCAGGAGCCTCTTGTGGGAAGAGTGCATTGTAATTGTTTCATGATTCCTTAGTGAATATACAATAGGAGATAGAGGCGTTTTGAATAGTAAGCTTTCCCCAAGAAAATATCTTTTTTGTGGTTTGATTTTCTTCTTTCTTTGCTTGTTTTGATTAGAGATTGTGTTTATTTTCCACAATTGATTTGTAGAGGGATTCAATATCTTGCTTTAGCATATCACATGATCGGATTGAATCCATTGGTATACACATTGTTTGTATAGTTTCTACATGGTATTGGAGCAGGAATTATTTAGGCGCGCAATTTTGCAGAGAATATCTGAAACTTTAGATGCAAATTTTTCAAAACCAAATAGCATATTTGGATTCCTTGTGAAAAAATACCCAAATTGAAAAAAAAAATCGGTCGAATTGGGGCTCGAATGAGGTCGATATTGTCGAATTAAAATCTACTCTTTTTTTTAGAAAATATTGTGACGACGGGACAATTACAATGTGCGCAAGTTAAGAACTTGCATGCACTTGAGGTACAAGATGCATCCAAAGCTTTGAGGAGAAAATAATAGGTTAGTCACTTGGTGGTTGTGAGGGAGGCTATTAACATGAAGTATTAGAAGTAGTTTCAGAAGGTTGTGGAGCAACCACATTTGGAGAAGCAAAGAGGAGACCAACTGGAAGAGTCCACTCAAGAAAAGACCTCCATGAGGGGGAAATTTTGAGTAATAAAGGAAGAGGGATTACATGAATCTATACCTACAACTGTGAGGTGGGGCGATGTGCATAATTAATCATAAGAAGAAATTTAGGCAGGGTTCACTGAGATGGTGTGTCTGATGGATCGAACCTGGATACGAGGAGATCAAAATATAGCAGTAGCAGGAAGGATCACTTAGATTGATGTAGTCATATGTCAAGAATATATAAATCATAGTGACAAGTGTCGGATACTAGAGCGAAGATCAGAGTTGGCAGTAGTGCAGAGTGCATGAATGTAGATGTCAACAACATAGAGATTCCAGCAGACATGTGTAGTAGCTAGAAGGAGTCAAAATAATCTGAGGACATATGCATTATATTGATTCAGTTGTTTGGAGGCTATTCAGTTTCATAAGTGTTGCATGCAAGAGTTGCATGTGTGAACAACACTAGATAAGTGTTGCATGCAAGAGTTTCATGTGCACTTGAAAGAACATTCCAAAGGTACAAGACGAGGATAGATTGATGCCTTTATTTTTGAGAGGGAGTGTTGAAATTTGCAACAAGAAACATTGAAATTGGCATCAAGAAACAACATTAAAACACACACACTAGTCTGGGACCAGAGGTCATGTAGTGATGTGTCCTAGCGATACATTAGTGTGGAAGCCAATTTATTTAATAAATTGGAAATGCGTCTAATTTAATTATCCCTTAATTAAATTGGACAATGAGTTGTAATATTATCTCATGATCACATGTAATAGTTAACTGAGTTTGATAACCTCGGTTAGCTCATGAATTTCGAGTTCAGGGTAGTTGGTGAGGCATGCGGAGTGATTCTATTATTTATTGAGTCCAAGTTTCAGTTATTGCATTAGTTTGATGCATGAGAAAACATTTAATTCTTGATTAAGTGAGTTAAAATCAGTTTAAGTAGTTATAACTCTTTGTTGTACTAGTGAGAGGTTAAGTGAATTAAATCACATTTGATTCACATGCAGTGATTTTTCATGTAATTGATGATTTACTATTAGTAGCTGCATGCATGTCAATTCCAGTGGAGACCTAGATGAGATAAAGGTTAAAGGGATGTTAAATATCATTTGTATTATTAGTAGGTTGCCCAGTTTCATTTAAAACACCATAGGATGCCCATGATACTTAGCGTAGTAAAGGAAGGTTAAAATTCATAAAGAATAGGGATTGCATTCCACAGGGGCTTCCCAAGCAAGGAAAGTTGAGCAGATACAGTAAATTGGCTAAGTGTTGGTCGATTTTGTTCAAATTAGTGTGAGACAGTTGTGAGAGTACAGGAGACTCTTGTGAGAAGAGTGCATTGTAATTGTTTCATGATTCCTTGGTGAATATACAATAGAAGATAGAGGGGTTTTGAGTAGTAATATTTCGCCGAGCAAATATCTGTTTTGTGGTTTGATTTGCTTCTTTCTTTACTTGTTGTGATTGGCAATTGTGTCTATTTTCTGCAATTTATTTGTTGAAGGATTCAATATCTTGATTTAGCATATCACATGATCAGTTTGAATCCATTTTTATACACATTGTTTGTATAATTTCTAGAAACACTATGGTACTTTTTCGACCATGAAATTTTGTATGCGTTGGAGTTAGGAATATGGGTAAACCATAAATTTTCTACCATTTCAATACTTTCGGGATTATTTGTAGAACTTAATCAATGATTACCCTCCATAATTTTTTATGGCACTTGAATTTAGTGCAAAAAACACTCTTCCTCCTCTAATTACTTTCCGGATTTTCCTTCTTTCTTGATATCATATTCGTTTGTAGAATTAAATTCTCTGCCTCTTCTTCTTCAAATTCTTGAACCACAACCGCCTCTTCTACAACCAATGCTCCTTTGGGCATTTCAGTGCAATCTATTGATTTCTGTCCTTCACCACATATAAATAACCTTAACTATCCTCAATAGCATGAGCCCTATACTCTTCCTCTACCTCTATAACTTTTGCTTACCTTATTTTCTGGTTTCTCTTCTGAGTAATCTTCAAACCCTTCATTCTTGCAAGGTTTTCAAAATAATCCCTTAAAGGGTGTGTTGATATTTCTTCTACCGATAGTATTACCTTTACCCTAAGATAATTTCTCCTCAAATTTCAAATTATATTGATATGCTTCATCAATTCAACACAACTCAAATTAAGCCAGTCCACCTTAGAGTTGGAACCACAATCCATTAACATATATGGCACTAGATTTTTCACTATCTTCTTGGAGGTTTCATCTTATCTATAGCTTCGTAAACAAATCAGTGTACGCCTTAATGGAAAATTCCTTTTACCTCACGTTTTGAATTTTTTGAAAAAAGTCTACAAGTAATCTAAAAGTGAAATTTTAGTCTTCAGATAATTTAGCATCTAGGGAGATAACTTGATTTTCTCTTTACCTAAGTTCTTCTAGATATTCTAAAATTTATCCTCCCATAAGGAAGTATGTGACTTCATCCTTGTCATTATTAATTTCACCCTTTTAGGTTCGTCTTCATCTATGTTATCCATATCAAAATACCTCTCTAATTCTTGTAACCGATATATTAACAGCTAAGGGGGAAAGTCATCCTTCAAGTCCAAAACCTCGACCTTCACCTTGGTTCCCTGTTTTGAACTTTCTTCCATTAGACTTTCCATGGGGTTAATTTCTCCAATAGGGGTTAGGACATTCTCTAGTTCTTCTTCTAATTCATTTGACAATAATATAGTCTAAATTTTTGGGAAACTCTTAAGAAATGTCTCTCTCTCATTCTAGCTTAATCCAACATTCCTCCTTCCCCTCCTTCCTCTCCTTCACCAGTTCATACGAAGTCCCATTTAGGCCATTTTCTAGGTGCTTTGATACCGAAATGATGCAAATTCCTTAGGTTGTTACATGATCAGATTTGAAAATATCCAATGGAACACACTCTTGCACATAGTTTTCAACTTGCAAGTGTAGGCTTAGACCAATAAATTAATAATATAGTGGGTTAACAAAAAATAAAATCCCAAAACCATAAAATTTGTATTTCGATTCAAAAGTAACATTTAGATACATTCAAATATTTGTCGCCTTGCCTGATAATCCCCTTTCTTGTTTCTTTGTATTCCTTAAAAAATCCTTGCCTTTATTCCCTCGAAGGAGCTACAACATTCCATAGAATTCCCCCCTACATATCCCCTAAATTTTGATATTTTTTTCATAATATGACTAAAATAATCTAAACTAAAGTCGAGTTGTGGGGATTAATGAATCTCCATGCATTTATGGAGTCACAATACATCAATCCACCATAAAGATCCTCCTCCTGGCTCGACCAATGAATAGCTCCCATAGGCTTTCCCTCCATCAATTAGAGGTATCTCACTAACATCTAAGATTTTAGATTTCATTTTTTGGGGATTCAACTGCGTTAAGTAAGTCATTCATCTATGACCATATCTAACATTTTGTATACTGTAACAAAGTCATTCTCTTTGTTCCTTTTTCAAACACTATAAAATAAAATTTTTAATTCATAAATAAAATTATTCCATATTAATCAACCTATAAAACCAACAAAAAAAATTGTCATTCTCTCTTTATAAGGAAAAATATCCATATTAAATATTTAATTAACCCAAATTCCCTCCTCTACAATCGAGGGGATATATTAAATGTTGAAGCTATGTTATCACTATTTCACTATGACTTGGTCGTGAAGTAAAGAGCTCCTTACATGCCCCCACTCCCTCACTTTCTGAAAACGTAAATATTGTTGCAAATCAGCAGTGGGATTTGATCATCAATGTTCTTAAATGGGTATAATACAACTTTTTAAATTATATTTTGATCTTCACTATCATGTATGAAGTGAAATGTATCTTGTGTTTTGGCAATTTCTGATAGCATGAATCCAACTAAATTCAAGTTTTTTTAATTAAATTTTGGTTTCAACCTACCACTTTTCAACAATGTAAATCTAGTTGCAAATCAACATGGGGATTTTATCATCAATTTTCTTAAATGTTTGGAATTCATTTTTTTCAATTAAATGTTGATTTGAAACAAGTTGATTGGTTGTATTTTTGTATTAAGAAGAAAATGTAGAGTCAAATAAATATTTGATTTGATATGATTATATTTCTAAGTCTAGCGAAACAAAAAAGACATGTTGCATTCTTTATTATTATTTTTGAATACATATTGACACGTGAAATCTATATATTGTAGTTTTATCATTAAGTTTTATTTTTAATAGTTACGTATTTGTATTAGTATATATATATATATATATATATATTATTTTCAAATGTTTCAACCAATAAAAAAATTGAATTCCATCTTTAAAAGATAAAAGCTAATTATTTTATTTACAATCCTTTCATAATTATTGTATTTCAAAAAATATTATAATAAACTATAAGAAATTCAACTAATTTTTAAAATTCAACAAGATTGATTGGAAATATAATTTTACACTCATTTAAATAATCTAGACTAATAGTAAGGAGGGTGGCTAGGGTTGCAGCTCTGCAACTCTGTAACTTTGCAATGGCACCGACAAGGCTGATCTCCATTCGTCCAGAGGCTTTGTGCCTATGCTAATGCTTTCTTAATACTCTAACATTGCTTTCCCTTCATGGATCCTCCATTGGGAGGGGTAGGATCCTCCCCCCCCTCCTAGTACACTGTATTCTGACCCAAACACGTAGAGTAATCCAGTTACCACTGAGAAAACTCCATCCACAATAGCTACTACAAATGTAAACGCGGCATTCAATCCCAATAACAGACCACACCATACGGAGACCTCTCAAGGAACGACTAAAGCATGGCCAAAAGCTTCATCGGTTACATCCATTCAAAAAATGGCAGAACACATAAATATAGATCTACCAAGCCACCGAATCAATGGTCACATTCAGTTCATGAAGGATCACGCTCTTATAGGAAAATTTATAGTCCTATGGCCAACCGAGAAAGTGCTACAAGGTTGGATAGCCACAAAATGGAAGCCCAAAGGCCATGTGACCCTACAACTTGGACCTAAAGGTTTCTTCACAGCGATCTTCAACTGTCTGGAGGACAGAAACCATATTTTTTATGGAGGGCCCTATTTTTTCAACTCAGCAAGCCTTTACCTACGGGACTGGATATAAAGATTCAATCCGGACAAGGAAGATTTTAACTGGGCACTAGTTTGGATACGCATGTATTCTCTCTCGCTTGAATACTGGGATGAAGAAACCCTCAAAGACATAGGCAACGGATAGGGATATTTTATAAAGGTAGCTGAAGAAAATAAACTCAAAAGGTATACCTCACATGCTCGGATATGAATTTACATGCACCTTTCCAAGGCTCTCACGGAATCGGTAAGTCTCTTTCATGACGACTTTGAATGGATTCAAAAAATAGACTATGAACATGTTCCCTTCCGATGCAGAAAATGCCATGAGCATGGCCATTTATATCGTGATTTCCCTCTAAATCATCCTCCGAGCAACTCAGAATCCGTAAAAGGGAAAGAAGTTGAAGGATTCACTAAAGTTTCCAATAAGAAAAATCACTCCAAAAAATCCTCAGCCTCGACCGCAGCTCCCAACCCACCCTCTACTAGCAATAGCTTTGAAGCTTTGGAAATCCACGACTCACAAGAAGCCAATCCCACTCTTCCCTTTACCACTTCTCCAATTTCTAGCACCCTTGAAACTAAATTTTCCCCTTCAAATACAGATTCTAATGAACCTACATACTCTGCCTCCACCTCTCAATCTAACCCAGAAACAACTATAGTCCTCAGAATTCCCAAATTGATATTGACGGACATCTCATTGTGGTCACTCAGTAAGAGGGCACCAGCAAAGAAAAGAACATGCCAACGCACATGGAGGAGGAACCAAAAAATATAGATCTGGGAGATCTAGACATTCTAGGCCTGGAGACAACTTTCCATCAGAAAGAGTATGATAAGATTCCCTCCAGGAAGATTGATAGTCTCTAGGCCTGGAGACAACTTTCCATCAGAAAGAGTATGATGAGATTCCCTCTAGGCAGATTCATAGTCTCGAAGTTGCCCTCTCCCGAGCTCAAAAATGTAACTCTCTTGGTATTCAAGAAGGTCGCCATTGGGATGGAAAAAAAATAATGAAAGAATCCAAAAAAAGAGGGTGCAAATATGATCTGCAAATAACCATCATTATTGGAGAAATACTTGTGGAATCCGGAAGGTATCCCAAGTTTACCAAGTTATACGGGTCAACGTCACATAGTTTCTCATGAAGTTAATCTCATGGAATGTGATAGGGCTCAACAACCCCTCTAAGCACCGTATGATTAAAAATATGGTCCAAAAATTCAAACCAACGATCGTCTTCCTACAAAAAAATAAATGCAACAGCAATGCTCTTGAATCCATACTCACCAAAACCTGGGTGGGAAGTAGATCTGTAACAGTGGATGCATTTAGAGCCTCTAGAGGGCTTGCAATAATCTAGAATCCATATATTATTTATTTGTCCGATTTCCATGCCTCACATCATTTTATTCAAACCACATTTCACCTTATAGGTACCAACTCCCATGGACACCTCACCAATGTATACTTTCCCCAAGAAGTACAACAAAAACTTTCTCTGCTAACCTCTCTTGCTGACCTCATTTCGTCTCGACGCCACCCACTTTGGATCTACAGTGGATACTTCAACATGATTACTTCCTTAGAAGAAAAAGTGGGCGGCAAAGCTAGACTGGAAAGAGAGGGCATGGGCTTTAAATATTTCATTCAAGGTATCTGGTTAATGGATCTCTATACCTCAAACAGTATTCACACCTGGACCAACAAAAGAGGGGGCTCACGGCATATTGCTTCAATATTGGATTGGTTTCTAGTCTCGGAAAATGTGATTCACTTGGGGGGGGATCTGCACACTTCAATCCTGCCCTTAGCAGGATCAGATCATTGGCCAATTCTACTGCAATGGATGAGACAAGGAGTTTCCAACAACAAACCTTTTCACTTTGAATCTTTCTGGCTCAGCCACCCTGACTTAAAAGAGATGGTTATTAAATTGTGGAATGAATTTTGTCCTCCTGAAGGCTCCAAAATGTTCCAGCTTCAACAAAAACTCAAATACCTCAAGCTTACCCTCAAAATATGGACCCACAATAGTTTTGGCAACATCTTCTCCCATCAAACAAATCTAGAACAGAAAATGTGCGAACTACAACAACACATTATCTTTGAGGGATATTCGGAAGCACTTGTAGCACAAGAAAAATAACTTCAAACCAATTTGAATGATCGACAACAAAAGGAAGAGACCCTTTTGCGTCAAAAATCACGGATTCGATGGCTAAAATATGGAGAGGAAAACACAATTTTTTTCCACGGATCTACCATACAACAAAGAATGTAGAACAAAATTTCTTTTCTAATTAATGTTCAGGGATAATGTCTGGAGGATCATGAAGATATAGAAAAGGAACTTCTGGGCTATTTTAAAAACATTCTTCAAGAACCAGCAGGAGACAGACAACATTCCATTCAATAGATTACTCAGCACATACCCAGGCTAATCACTGAGGAACACAACAACATTCTTCTTAATCCAGTTTCAATACAAGAGGTAGAGAAGGAAATGGCTCAACCTAAAGATGGCAAAGTCCCTGGGCCAGATGGCTTTACAGCCAATTTTTTTCACTTCTTCTGGGATCAGATCAAAGAGGAATTTTGGGCCCTTTTTGAAGAATCTCGTTCTATGAAATATATCCTTCCTTCCCTCAACGACACTTTCATAGCCCTCATTCTTAAAGATAAAATGTCCAGTACTCCAAACAAGTACTGGCTGATGGCTCTCTACAATGTCAATTACAAAGTCATATCCAAAGTCATTGCAAATAGGCTCAAACCACTACTACCACTTCTTATATCTCCGGAACAGGCTGGTTATGTGGAGGGGCATCAAATACTAGATGGAATCATCCTTACTCATGAAGTGGTCCATTATTTGAATCATCTGAAGAAGGCAGATATGCTCTTAAAATTAGATCTCTCCAAAGCATTTGACAAATTAAGTTAGGATTATATCAAACAAATGCTTTTGGCATTTGGATTTAATCCAACCTAGACACGCTGGATTATGCACCTCATCTCCACCCCCCTTTTCTCCATCATGCTGAATGGCATTCCCTCTGCTCCATTCTCCCCCTCTCGAGGTATCCATCAAGGGGACCCTCTTTCCCCCTTTCTCTTTTTTCTTATGGCCGAAGGGCTAGGTCACCTCATTCATCATGCCACTTCATCCAACTCTCTCAAAGGACTCTCCCTTCATAAAAACCAACCCATAACTCATAAAAAATTTGTTGACGACAATATTCTCTTTGGGAATCCATATGTTCAAGAAGCTAGAACTCTCAAATACTTGTTGGACACCTTCTCCCAAAGCTCTGGCACCACCATTAATGCTGGAAAATCTCAAATTTTCTTCTTCAACATGCCAATCATCATTCAACGCAATATAGCTTGGATCCTCGGCTTCTCTATTGTGGTTCTTCCTTTAAAATATTTAGGCACACCTCTCATTGACTCAACAATCATACATACCTCCTGGAAGGAACTCCTCGACAAGCTTGAATCTATACTTTCCTCTTGGACCTTCCGATCGCTCAACATAGCTAGTCGCCTCATCCTCATCAAATCGGTTCTCCAAGTAATGCCTTTTTATCTTTTCTCTCTCTTGGCGGCCCCCAAATGGGTTCTAAAACAAATTCGCAACCTCCAAAGAAACTTCCTCTGGGGATCCATCGGCCTAAACAAAAAATGGGCACTAGTTAAATGGATAGAGGTATGCCTTCCCAAATCTGATGGTGGTCTCGGTCTCAGAGATCTCCAGCACAACAATGCCACTATGGGAGCTCGAACTTGGTGGAAATGGCTCTCCAAGCCACATAATCCTTGGGCCTGACTATGGATGGCCAAATATGCCTCTGGCAGACCTTCAGATGATCTTATCAGATTCTTTCCTGACCTAACTGGCTCTCTCATATGGAATGCTACAAAACAACACAGTGCCTTCATTGAAGCTCACATTTTTTGGGAGATTCACTCAGGTACCTCTGGCATATTGTGGGAAGACTCTTGGTAGAAGCTACCCAAACTGTCCAATTTCTTTCAAAAACCACATTGGCAAGCAGTTCTTCAACAATCAGCCAACAACTTGGTCAAATTCTTTTGGCATCAACAGCCCAAACAGGGTTTTTAGCATTGCATCCCGGCAGCTCAATGGGAAATGATTTGGCAGAATGAAACTCATGAGGACATAAACCAATAACTAAGTCAAAGGCTCATCAAATTCTTCAATCAAGAGGACAAGTTAAGGTGGGGGTACACACCTCAGAGATTCTTTAGCACCAAAGAAGCATATTAGCTTTTCTACCACATGACGCCAGCACAAAAGGACTGCCTTTGGAATCAAATATGGAAACCAGGAATTTGGCCAAAAGTCTCAAAATTCCTATGGATCCTAATAAAAATAAGGCTTCTCACCTTGGAAAACCTCCTAAAAAGAGGTTTCATTGGGCCTTCTCAATTTCCCAATTGTGCCAACCATGAGGAGGATACTTCCCACCTTTTGGATACATGTGTACTGGCCAATCAATTATGGGAGAATATCAATATTTGGTAGAAGAACTGGCAGACGCAAAGGGGACATCCTCAATACCATATTCCATTGGCCAGCTACTCCATTCAAGAGAAATATGCTTAACTCCCTTTAGGCCTTGATTCTCGGCTTCATCTACTGGACTGTTTGGAAAGAGAGAAACAATAGGA